>JASAMW010002967.1:0-10642 GCA_030247985.1 Epsilonema sp. ZAB3_2
CGCAGGGTTGCCTATCATTATCAAAATTATCATATCATAATTGCAAACTTGGCCATTTTGAATTTTAATAATCATATTATATTATATTAAATTTAAACAGGGTGTGCTATTATCATATTATATTAAAATTAAAAGCGCTAATTTTAATAGAAAATTATCAAAATTAATTTTGATAGTACAGTAATTTTGAGCTATTTCACTTGAGAAAGGTGGAAACTGCAGGAATTCTGTGCTGTGTACACACGTGTATCTGAGAGCAATAATGGTGTTTGATAATCTAAATTGAAATGTTTGATGCCTCACTGATGCTATATAAGCCCATGTGTACACAATTCTGATCTTCGTGGATGCAAAAAAATTCGTTTTCGTATATCAAAATTATCAAGATATCAAATTAAATTAAAGATCTAATCACTATATTATATTATATTATATTATATTAAAATTAAATTGAGGGTCTTTATATCATATCATATTATATTAAAATTGAAATTTAATTTTGATAGGCAACCCTGAGTGTGCGTCTATAGGCTGGTCATAGAGAGAGTTGTGAAATTATAGAATTGTGAAACTTTCCCTGTTATATTTCAGGCGCTATCCGAATTTGTGTGGCAGACACGGACTAGCCTTGCAGGTGCGTAAGATAATGGAATTTTTTATTCAATCTGCTATTTTTGATACCTATTTTTTGATATTTTTTATTATTCTAGGAAGCTGTGATCGGAAAATTAACGAGAAAACGACGCTGCACCTGTCTGGAGCAGACCAACGGCTAAATCGCTTTCCTGGCTACTGCACCCTTAAAATAATTGCGCCAGCTTCGAAGAGCATTAAGCTGACCTTTAGCAACACCAGAAATTACTTCTGCTCTGCCTCCTCATATGTTATGGTGAGTTGAGATCTCTGTTCATAGCCTCAGGATTTCGTATGAGCATACGTTACCTTCTAAATGAGAAAATTTTTACGACAACTTTCTTGGAACGAAATTGTTCGGCGTACGCCTGACGCATCCATGGCTGTGACGTTAGCGTTTGCTTGTGTGACACGTCGAGATCGAGGGCTTACGCCTGTTGCGTATGTCTCCGATGTGAATTGGCGAAAGAGTGAGTGCTGCACGGCTACGTCAACGCAATCTGTCAAAAAATTCCCTACAAAAGTGCACAACAGCATTTTCTGTACTGTGTACGGTACTGTGGGGTAAGCCCGGCCACCTAACCTCTTTTGAACTTGCTGTTTCAGCAAGTGATGAACCAAAACCAAATGGCTCGTGTGAAAGAGAAGAGCTGCATAATCATTTTCGTTTCATTTCATTCGATTGATACGTCATACTTGTCTCAATCGGTCCATTACTGCATTGGTTGCTGAGATATGTAGCCCTGAAATTGACCGTATTTTTCCATGGCCGGGTTTACCCCGGATAGCACCCTTACTTTACCTTATTCAGTGAAGTGCACGACAGCATTTTCTGTACATAGGGTACTGTGTACACCTACAGTATGTACTTACGTGTAGGCGTTGAAAAGGAAGTGAAGTGGAAACGCCTCCTCTATTTTTGACATTCAGAGTTAGTGGTCGGATTGCTTCCGCTGAAATACCCTTGCGGGTACCTTATCTATTGACTTTACCCTTTAAAGGACTCGTACTCGTGCAAGCTGCTTAAATTAATGAAACAGCGCTTTAGCTTTTTGGGTACGAGCACAGTAATAAGACAGTGGCAGCGGGAAGAATGTGCGTACATACAGTACGTACGAATGCATACATAAAGTACGTACATACATAATATGTACTCTACTCTGTACGTACCCTATAAGTACTTTGTACGTACTTCCAGTACATAGTGTACGTATACACAAACATTACATTGTGCAATTGCTTTTACAGGGTGTCCCATTTGGATATATCATGTCGTTTGAAGTTATAACTTGGGAACCAATAGAGTTAAGACGCTGAAATTTTTCTTGCAGATACCCAAGAATATGCATAACCTTGTTTAAAAATTTCGTCTCAAAACTCCAATCTGAACATAAGATATTGGTAGCCCAAGTTTCGACCACGAAAATCACAAGTTTTTGAATCGCAAGCCTGGTGTTCAGACGAATTCTTGTGGGATTTTCATCAAAGCGCTAATCGAAACATGAATATTATTATTTCTTCGTTTCACTACGCAATAAATAATTTTAGTGCTCTTTTTCTTTCAAAAGAAATATTTTATTATCATCAGCAAAAGTAGGATAGGCACTGGTGGTTTGGTTTTGTCTGAGGTGAGGTGTGAAGAGAGCCGATCTATACGCATGTGGGCTAGCCAGGAAAGAAGAAAGGAGCAGCCGTTCGCATTGTTATCTCCTCTGGAATTACATGTTGCCCTGCCCTATTCAACTTCAACATAATTGACCAGCATTGTGATGAAAATTCCACAAGAATTCGTCTGAACACCAGGCTTGCGATTCAAAAAATTGTGATTTTCGTGGTCGAAACTTGGGCTACCAATATCTTATGTTCAGATTGGAGTTTTGGGACGATATTTTTAAACATAGTTATGCATATTCTTGGGTATCTGCAAAAAAAATTTCAGCGTCTTAACTCTAGTGGTTCCTAAGTTATAACCCCAAACGACATGATATATCCAAATGGGACACCCTGTACATGGTATTTATTTTCTGTTTAGGGGTCACGGATTTGGGAACCGTTACGGTAGCTTTACACTGCCGTACTGGTTCCCGAGGTCCGCTTCAATACTAAAATTTATCGATTTTTATCATCGAATAACTCGTGAACGGATAGGAATTTTGTAAAGCGGTTTTTTGCAAAAGACTCGAATAAATATATAGTTTATTATAAAATTGGTTTGAACTCAAAATTCTAAAGTCTGCGTTATAGGAGACCGGTGCGTTATAGGTTCTGCCTTTAAGCATGCACGTACGGTGTTATTGCATGTATTTTTCCGGTAACTGACGGATGGATGGTGCGAAATCTGCGAAGTGGCGGTGGAACACTGATTCCTTCTGCGGATCAAGCGCAGGCGTCGAGGAGACAGCGCATTCTCTGTCCTACCGAACGCCAGCTGGAGGAAGGAAGAAGGGCAGAGGAGGAGTCCTTTCAGAGCTCCAGCAATGTCGCAGAAGTGATCTACAGTCTGGATACGGAAGCCAGTCTGGACATGCACATCGAGTTTGTGCACAGGAATGAAAGTATACAATATATGGTACTGTGGGGTAAACCCGGACACGGTGTAAACGCGGACTCCTAAGCTTTTCTGACCTTGCCCCTCTTCAGCAAATGATGAATATGGTAGCTCTGTCATTTGAAAGAGGAGAGTTCAAGGAGTCGACTGGTAGAATACTTGTCTCAATCAATCGGTCTTATGGTTGCTGAGATATACGTGCTTGGTGTCCGGGTTTGCCCCACAGTACCCTACCTGGAACTATTACTGTTCTACCTGGCCTTGTTTTGTATATGGTGATGTGGTAATTTTGTGTAAATAAATGCTGCGCGGTTTACCCTGCTTCTCGACAGGTTGTAATGCAGTGCTGGAGGCTAGTGATGCTGGGAAGAGTTTCACACTGAAGACTGGGCACAAGGCTGGCATTTGCCAATGGTTTCTGCCGGGAGGCAGTCGCATCAAGATCAGTCGCTTTGCTCTCATGTTGGACAATAATGAGCAGCAAGGCCGTGGCAATGTGCGTATACAGTAGGTACACGCACTGTACCTACATGCAGTCTATATATTGTTGATCCCAGTTTATGGTAAACCTTATCTTCTTGCTTATTTATAGTCGTGTGGGCAGAACAGAATCGTTGTGAAGTCCGGTGACTTTTTCACCAACATGATTACGGTCAAAAATGTCTGCTCTCCAAAAGACAGTAAGACGTTCAGAATATCACTGTACGTACATACTGTACGAACATTCAACACTGGAATCCAACAGTGCATAGTTTGCTTTCAGTTATACGCCCGATTTCCACCATGTGTAAGAAGACGGTGTTGGCATTGAACTCCGTGGAAGCAGAGGAATCTCAATTTGTCACCTTTTCCTTTAGTTTCACCCCATACAAAAATCGCAGGTTGGCTTTGTGCTAGGATCAGGATGTATGCAGGTACGTATGTAGGCCTACAGCACACGATACACTCCTAATTAGTTTGCTGATCTCAAAAAGAGTAAACGGGGCATAAAAAACTGCTGTTTGTTGTGTAGGAGGGGAAAAATTGTAGAGCATTTTGTACTTTGTGCACACATAAGTGGTAGAAAAATACCTACAGTGCATTATGTACAATTATTACAGTAGACGACACCTACATACTAATTCCTGTTTTAGGTGATAACGATTTCTGTTAGTATTAGGATGAAAAAAAGGTGACTCATGTCATGTGACATCATTGAATATTCAAGAGACACTGTATGGCAGTAAATTGCTGAGGACCGTTTCTGATTTACGTAACAGGGGGCAATTTGGATAATTGCGCACTGACTGCAAAAATTCCCATTATCCTTTCTAACAATGTGCAATACTGTAATTGTGGAGGATTTTGCAGGATGTGCTGTATCTTTTCATACACAATATAGGATTCTGTAGCCCTGTTAATTTATTCACCATTGTCGTCATAGCCTTCCTGCTTCTTCCTATCAATCAACGCCTACGTGGATGTGAAGCCATGCGCATGCCGATGCACTTCATAGTTACACACATCAACGAAGAATATTAGTTTTTGTTCATTCATGATTACTGATTAGCACTCCCTCAGGGACCAACATGCCATTAGCTGTAATCAATTTCGATTGCGCTGCTTGCCCACACACCCACAGGGAGGTCACATCCATCAATATCAGACTAATATTATTGCTGCCAGCATTAGCCGCATACCAGTGCACGCGTACGACGTATGTATGTATAATAGTACAATAAGTACGTACGTGTGCTACCATACAAGCATGCCACACTACACTTCCTACACTTCCTACCGTACCGTACAGTCTGAGAAACGTGCGCCGTCTTAACACGCGTGCGCTCCCGGCAGCACGCGTGCAAGTCGCGACAGCACTAGTGTCAGTCGCGTCCTACACTCGTGCGCGTCGCGTCCTACTTGAGTGGAGCCGCGACCGGTTGGTTATGTTTATGCGACAAAACAAAATGGAAAAAGGAAAAATGAGCCAGTAGGCCAACGAAAGTGCAGAATTTTATTGCAATCGTCAAGATAAAGAAAAGCAGCAATGCATTTTTTGTCCGCCAAACATCAACGCTACGAAAACATACAAAGCAAGATACAGTAAAGGTGCAAAAAGTTATAAATGAAAATTCGAAGACGTGTAGATAAGAAAAGAGCTGCAATGAAATCCGTCTGTCCACAAACAAAACATCAAGTTTGCTTTAACAAAGCTGAACAGGTTTCGAAAGATACATGGTCAACAGCAAAGTAATGCAAGCTTGCAAGCATACAGATGCGTCAATCATAATCATGAGCGGCGTTTCGATTTCGCGGCATAGTAATCACTTCTTCTTGCCAAAGTGCGTCGTCATCGGCGATTTGAATTTCAGCGCCAACGGAGTGCCGCCTCCGAAATGCAGCATCTGTTGCTGGCTGCTGCCAGGAGACGGCGTTGGATGCGGAGGAGGCTGGCGTCGCTGCTGGAAGTAGAACTGCTGCTGGCTGCTGCTGCCTGGCATGACGGAGTAATCCTCGTCCAACCCGGCTCCATAGCCCACATCAAAATCCTCCTCTTCCCCAGCACCCTGAAGCTGCAGCTGCTGACGCTGAAGTAGCCGATTCAGGTTTTCCTTGAATCCTGATTTCTTCTTCGCCTTTCCTTGCATTCTTCTTCTCGTTCCTCGCATATTCGTGTACAGTTGCTGCTTTACATCTTCTGCTATCCTGCAAAACAAGAACAGAAGTGATGTAGACAAAAAAAGCTAGTGAAGCTTTGCAATTTGTCATACCTAGCCGTGTGCTCCGTATCCGCGGGATATTTTTCAAAGATCGTGTGCCAAAGATAGTGTGCCTTCTCCTGATTCATGAGGCCGACCTCTGGATCGTAGTTTCTGTCTTTGTCGAAGAAAGACGCCCCAGATCGTACTACTGCTATTCCCGGCATTTCAATATTTTGTCATGCAGTTCTTGCTATCTCATTTTCCTTTCTTTCTCTTCGTTTCTTTTCTTTTTCAGCATAGAATTTGTGTTCGTAAATGACTCGCGTGCCGCGACTGCCGCGCATCCTGTCGCGACATACACGCGTGTTGCTCGCTTCATGCATTAGTGCTGTCGCGACATACACTAGTGGGGTCACAGCAGGCGATTTTCACGCGTGTTCAGACGGCGCAGTTTCTCGGGCTGTACAGGGTCATAGGGTGTCGACAAATTTCATTCAGTATTTGCTTGATATTCAAAGGGGACTACCACAGATGAGGGATATATGTAGAGGATAATCTAAGGTAGACTTGTTGATTAATAGATAGATAAATTGTGTGATCTAGAATACCGTATTTTTGGGTGTCTGTCCCCCCCCCCCCCCCCCTTTGTTATCTCCCCTGTGTACATAACCCTCTGGTAAAACATAAATTTTGCGTGGCCCCCCCGACCCCCCACACCACTTTAGCGTTTGCCAAAAGGTGACACGATTTCAGTGCTGAAGGAATTTGGCGAGCCCCCATCTCGACACACAGAGCAGCTGGAGACAAACGGTTTTTTTTATTGGAGAGGCGAGCTAAAGTTATCCGTGGAAGTTTTGACCGCTTTGCTCTACGTCGCGTAGTTCTCGAGATAAATAATACATGGGTCCTAGAATTATAATTTGTACTATAGGGGATATACAATGGGTGGGGATATACATAGGACAAAATTTATGTTTATGAGAGGTGTGTAGAGGCATGTTTTTGAGGTCAAAAGTATGTGTCTTAGGGCATAATCGCGGTTAAAACAGGGTTATTCTAGTACAAGACATGCTCAGCTAAGCCTACAGGCATAGCAGCATGGTGTAGGAGTAGCTATAGCTAGCATAGGACCAGCTAAATAGGTAGGTCAGGTACCTCACAGTACATGGGGGGTTATACACCAGGGGGGGATATACAAAGGACAAAATTTATGTTTTACCAATGGAGGGTTATGTACACTAGGGGGGATATACAATAGGGGGGGGGGGGGGGGGGGATATACACCCAAAAATACGGTATTCTAGATCACACAATTTATCTATCTATTAATCAGCAAGTTGACCTCGCAGATTATCCTCTACATATATCCCTCATCTGTGGTAGTCCCCTTTGAATATCAAGCAAATACTGAATGAAATTTGTCCATACCCAATGGACGTGTACAGTCTGAGAAACGTGCGCCGTCTGAACACGCGTGAAAATCGCCTGCCGCGACCCCACTAGTGTATGTCGCGACAGCACTAGTGCATGAAGCGAGCAACACGCGTGTATGTCGCGACAGGATGCGTGCAGTCGCGGCAGCACGCGAGTCATTTACGAACACAAATTCTATGCCTGAAAAGAAAAGAAACGAAGAGAAAGAAAGGAAAATGAGATAGCAATAACTGCATGACAAAATATTGAAATGCCGGGAATAGCAGTAGTACGATCTGGGGCGTCTTTCTTCGACAAAGACAGAAACTACGATCCAGAGGTCGGCCTCATGAATCAGGAGAAGGCACACTATCTTTGGCACACGATCTTTGAAAAATATCCCGCGGACACGGAGCACACGGCTAGGTATGACAAATTGCAAAGCTTCACTAGCATTTTTTGTCTACATCAGTTCTGTTCTTGTTTTGCAGGATAGCAGAAGATGTAAAGCAGCAATTGTACACGAATATGCGAGGAACGAGAAGAAGAATGCAAGGAAAGGCGAAGAAGAAATCAGGATTCAAGGAAAACCTGAATCGGCTACTTCAGCGTCAGCAGCTGCAGCTTCAGGGTGCTGGGGAAGAGGAGGATTTTGATGTGGGCTATGGAGCCGGGTTGGACGAGGATTACTCCGTCATGCCAGGCAGCAGCAGCCAGCAGCAGTTCTACTTCCAGCAGCGACGCCAGCCTCCTCCGCATCCAACGCCGTCTCCTGGCAGCAGCCAGCAACAGATGCTGCATTTCGGAGGCGGCACTCCGTTGGCGCCGAAATTCAAATCGCCGATGACGACGCACTTTGGCAAGAAGAAGTGATTACTATGCCGCGAAATCGAAACGCCGCTCATGATTATGATTGACGCATCTGTATGCTTGCAAGCTTGCATTACTTTGCTGTTGTAGTACAGTAGGTGGGTAGGTACCATGTATCTTTCGAAACCTGTTCAGCTTTGTTAAAGCAAACTTGATGTTTTGTTTGTGGACAGACGGATTTCATTGCAGCTCTTTTCTTATCTTACACGTCTTCGAACTTTCATTTATAACTTTTTGCACCTTTACTGTATCTTGCTTTGTATGTTTTCGTAGCGTTGATGTTTGGCGGACAAAAAATGCATTGCTGCTTTTCTTTATCTTGACGATTGCAATAAAATTCTGCACTTTCGTTGGCCTACTGGCTCATTTTTCCTTTTTCCATTTTGTTTTGTCGCATAAACATAACCAACCGGTCGCGGCTCCACTCAAGTAGGACGCGACGCGCACGAGTGTAGGACGCGACTGACACTAGTGCTGTCGCGACTTACACGCGTGCTGCCGGGAGCGCACGCGTGTTAAGACGGCGCACGTTTCTCAGACTGTACGGTACGGTAGGAAGTGTAGGAAGTGTAGTGTGGCATGCTTGTATGGTAGCACACGTACGTACTTATTGTACTATTATACATACATACGTCGTACGCGTGCACTGGTATGCGGCTAATGCTGGCAGCAATAATATTAGTCTGATATTGATGGATGTGACCTCCCTGTGGGTGTGTGGGCAAGCAGCGCAATCGAAATTGATTACAGCTAATGGCATGTTGGTCCCTGAGGGAGTGCTAATCAGTAATCATGAATGAACAAAAACTAATATTCTTCGTTGATGTGTGTAACTATGAAGTGCATCGGCATGCGCATGGCTTCACATCCACGTAGGCGTTGATTGATAGGAAGAAGCAGGAAGGCTATGACGACAATGGTGAATAAATTAACAGGGCTACAGAATCCTATATTGTGTATGAAAAGATACAGCACATCCTGCAAAATCCTCCACAATTTACAGTATTCCACATTGTTAGAAAGGATAATGGGAAATTTTGCAGTCAGTGCGCAATTATCCAAATTGCCCCCTGTTACGTAAATCAGAAACGGTCCTCAGCAATTTACTGCCATACAGTGTCTCTTGAATATTCAATGATGTCACATGAAATGAGTCCACTTTTTCATCCTAATACTAACAGAAATCGTTATCACCTAAAACAGGAATTAGTATGTAGGTGTCGTTTACTGTAATAATTGTACATAATGCACTGTAGGTATTTTTCTACCACTTATGTGTGCACAAAGTACAAAAACCACTCAACAACTTTCCTTCTACAAGCACCATATAATTCATGTCCCTATCTTTATACTTTCCCAGTATTAGGAAACTACTAGAGGAGTGTACTATTGTGTTAAGGTCATATGACCCATATACCCAGATCCAGGCATAAGCCAACTGATTTTGTAGTTGTGGTTAAATGAGGAAGTGACATGTTTGATATATTCCTTGGCTTTCATGAAGTTTGAATGCCAACACCTTGTCCTCTAGCATGGTGGGATATTGGTGACAGAATGAGTAAATTACATGCATCTGTTCTTTGATTTTCAGTGTTTGATGTTTAATATATGTATGTACAGGTCACATTTTAAAACCATTTTCTTTCTTTTCTTTCTTACTGTCTTTTGGAGAAGGAACACATTCTTCTAGTCTGTAACCATGTTGGCCAAAATTATTGCAGTTTACAATTATCCAGTTCTGTCATTACTATACAGAACAAGGACAACAAAAGGTTTACCTTCATAAATGGATTAACAACAGACACCTATGAAGACAGTGCCACCCACCACCCTGCACCATACATTGGCCATGAAGTCTTTGCTGCCTCATCATTGTCCAACATGAAGCAAGCCACCCCACCCAGGCCACCTTGCCTTGGATAAAAACCATTGCAATGTCAGCGCTTGGGCCCACCTCCAGTGCCAGGCTTCTTCCCAGGATTACTAGCCTCCAGCACCCACACCAACTGTGGTCCAGAAGCAGTGTGTATGAGCATCCCATTACACAAATTATCATCACCCATAGCAGCAAGAGCAGCCAAGTGCAAAAGCATACAGTTTCAGTGATGTATCCTGTGGGCAGTTGCAACACCAAGCCACTACAATTTGGACTATAAGACTTATTCAGCACAGTATTTGACCAGTCTCCACTCTATCAGTTTCTCCTCCAAACTGTATACAAACGTCCAGCATCCACCCATTTGCTTTAAGGAAGGGAGAGGCTCAGAAGCTCAGAGGAGCTGTGTTTAGACTGGTTTGTGTTCACCCACAGTACCATATTATTTTCATCTCCTGTGAGCAGCTCCTTCTATGTGATGTTCCAGACCTGCTGCTCCTTCCTATTTCACTGGATCACTCTTGCTGATTTGCCTGGAACTTTCCAAGGACTTCTCCCTTCTGCCTTCCTCCAGCTGTGCTCAGGAGCAGTAGCTGTAACTGGAAGCTGAAGAAAATCATA
>JASAMW010002969.1:0-19394 GCA_030247985.1 Epsilonema sp. ZAB3_2
CGACAACGTAAATAAAATACCGTACATTCATTGCGCAGCGACGCATGAATAGAACAACAGTTGGACAAAAAGGCAAATTTTGTCTGTGTACACGAAGCATACAAGATGGGCGCTTTTCCTCTTTCGCACGGTGCACTGTGCCAAGAGTATTATAATACACCCCCTCGGTTTCTATTACGCTTATGCCTTCCTCCTACTAAGTCAAAGGACAGTACCGTATCACTGACTCACCTGATAATTGCCGCTTGGTCGTCGCAGTCAAGACCTTTGAAAATCCAACGGCCTTTGCAATATCCTAAAATAGGTAAACAATCCGTTACAATACGGAGAAGGTAGGTAGGTATATGTATACTAAACAGGTCAGAATACAGGTGCAGTGGTGCATGACATGGTGTCGTTTGCACCGGGAGTGGTTTGTTCGTGGCACAAGTAAGGACAAATCTGGGCAGCAAAAACGACCACCTACTAATGGAGATGAAAAGGCGAAGAATGGGGTCAATTGGAGGACCTCCTGCCTAGAAGAGCAAGTCTCTTGCTTGCAAACAATAATGATGAAGAAAAAGCGCTGCTCTCAATCATCGCCCGCCACGGGTCACGCATCTCTCACATCACATCTCCCTCCGCATAGCATGCACTGGTAGACATAGACAACTTGCTCACCAATGGAGCGACGACTGGTGATGCCTGCTGTTGCTCCATCACGGGGTAGGCGAACGTTTCCACTTTCACTTGGCTCAAAGGCGTAGGCGCCAAATCACGCATGGTCTAAAAATCACACCAATAACAATCAGTCCCAAGTGCTACGCCGCCCGCTGTTGAATTCAGAACTCAAACATGCCGGCTCGATATTGCGCATCCTTATGCCAATTATCCTCTGCAGTTAGTTTACTTTACGTTTTACGTAAGAGCTCCAGATTGAACGGCGTGAAAGAGAGGGCCAAAAGCGTCAGCATTCTGGGCGCATACTCACCAGTTCGCATACAGTATGTAGGCGGGACAATTTTCTAAGAAACAGGAAAGCACGTGCAGTCGTGCGATTCTGACACCCTTGGAAGTGCAGCAGTTGAAGGGTCAGTCTTCGGTCCTTTGTCTCTCTGACCTTGTCCCCTCTCTGCTCTTTCCAATAGTAATCTACGTCTGAAACCTCCTGAATATCCTCACCCAACAGTACACGTGTAAACTAGGCAGGAGCCAGTCACCTAATAATAATGCGTTGTCGCCACATGGCATTGTTCCCTTGTTGTACTCATGCACTATGTATCCACGCCTTCCCTTTCCGAAATCCCACTAAATGCCAGCAATACCGTATTTACCTGTGCATAGCCCCATGCAAAAATTGAGAGGTCCTATATGGGGCTATGCATAGGGGGGGCTATGCATAGGGGGGGGGGGGGGCTATGCATGGGACATTTTTTATGTTTTTCAGAGGTGCGCAGAGGCATACTTTTTAGGTCAAAAGCACGTGTTTTAGGGCATAATTGAGGTCAAAACAGGGTTATTCTAGTACAATACACCCCCAAGCAGGCTTATAGGTATCTTAGCTTCGTGTGGGAGTGGCTATGGGTACCTTATGACCAGCTTATGTAGGTAAGTTCAGGTACTGTACAGTACTGTACAGTACATATGGGGCTATGCATAGGGGGGGCTATGCATGGGTCATTTTTTATGTTTTGCCAATATGGGGCTATGCATAGGGGGGGGGGGGGGGCTATGCACAGGTAAATACGGTACCTGAACATGACTGTTGCTGGTATTCGCGTCTTATTTTAATCTCGGTCTTTCGCTGAACTGATTTCAGCGGATTGAATGGTCATTACGATAGTATCAGGGTGAGTGCGATTGCAATTTCAACACAGCTACTACCTTGTATGCGGGAGGCAGCGATGAAAATAAAATACCACTGTTTACTTAGGTGTACATTCCAACATAGGTACATATTACACTGCACTACAACTACATACATACGTGCAGTCAATGATGCTGGGGCGAGTTAAAAAAAGAGAAACGTTCCCCCGATCTCTGAGCGGGTCGTTTGGAGCTGCTCTTTCGTCTTTTTCAGCTCCGTTCACCTGTCCTGTCAAACAAAGCAACAACGACAACAAAAGCTGAGAACGCAAGTACGCACGGGGGCAGAAAAACAACACCCGTGCCTACCTACACTCCACTTACTCTATACGTACGGCAGGTAACAGCCACCTTTCCTTTCCTTCTCTCTGCCAAGAGACCAAGCAAATAACAGAGCATTAGTAATAACGCATGGACCTCCGTAAAGTTGAAGAAAAAGATCCACGCTTTCGATGCAAATGGGCAAGAAGTTCTAGAAAGGGACTACCCCGAATTTTTAGGAGTCCTTGCATAGTCAATGCTTTGAAAGTATACCACGTGAAACTCTTTACGTTATTACTTATGCTCTATTAGTATTTGTTTGGTCCGTGGGTGCTCTCTCTGATCATGAGCCTGTTCAGTTTTACGCCATCATGAGTTGTACAGTAAAGGGCCATGCAACATGCGAACAATACTCTCCCCATGTTGACGGAGCTCTGCCTGCAGTATATTAGAAACTGTTACCCTCTCCTTCTCTTCAGTTCACGATGCACTGTTTGTTTCGCAGCGCACAGTCCCCAATCCCCAATGAACACAAACACGTATTGTACATATCTCACACACTATTGTACTGCACCATTCTATAGGTTAGGTTTCGCCGCAAATTGTGATACCAAAGCGCACAGTTATGCACGATCCCTGTCCCTTGCACCTATTAGTATGCACGGACACACTGTACGTACGTATACGCACTGTGCGCATACTGTACGCACCCAGTCCATGAAGAGATGATGACAAGAGCGATGAAGTTCAGGCAGCAACCGATCGAAACCAGTTGTACATATGGCAGCACGGAGATGGAGCAGCCACCCGACTGCAGACTTCCTGCTGCTTTAACACACGACGCCTTCTTTCTTCCTTCCGGAAGCCCGCAAAAAACAAACCACACCCTCTCTCCCTGCCTCGAACTCCCCCTTCTTGCTCATTCCCAATGCACGTACATACACAGTCCCTTTGTTTTCTCCTTCTGTCTCTTTGGAAAGTGGCATGAGCCCGCTCAGTGTCCATCGATAATCTCTGGCTAGAACTGCGTCCCTCCATCATGTATGTGTAGAAATGCACTCCATCGTCAAACCACATCGAGCAATCACTTCCGACCCAAATACCAACCAGAAAAAGTACGTAGGCCACCTATTGCAAAACACGTGTACGTACGTCTTTAGTCATTGGGGAACCAACAACCTGAAGCGCTTGGACCGCCGCATGATAAGGCCACGCTTTCAGACATCATAGTGATAGAATGACTGCAGGAAGGATGGATGGCGGTGTTGCATATCCTCAAACGACAGGCGACCAGCCAGCTACGGAGGCCTACCTACCCGCAAGAAAAGCGTGCAAGGCACCGTCAGCATCACCTTCTCTGCTCGCAACATAGCCAAAACAGAAACATTCATCTCACTTATGTCATTCTCTGCTCTTCCTTGCACAGCAAAAGAATACTATCCCTTTCGAAAGGAGAGGGCGTCCTATTAGTAGACAGACATAACAGCAGCAGTCTGTCGGGGATCGTTGAACACTGCACCCCTTTTAAAACCTTGACGTTGTACCTTGCAGGATGGATGCGGAACGTGTATGATGTACATACATACATATATAGCAGTATACTACTCCATCCGCTCGAACGTAAATGCAGGCATAAATCTGCATGCTCGTCATGCACGAAAAGGGTGTCTTCAGTTTCTTCTACTAGTCCACAAAAAGGTCCCACTTTCTCACTTCCCTCGTCACTGTGCCTACTCTTACATCTTCAAATCGAAGTGGCGGGTTCAAGTTGACCTGGAGAAAGACATCAGTGGAAGAATAGTCTTCCATTCATAGATTTTCTCCGTCCGAAAGTAGAATAGTGTACGTAATCAATTCATAAGGGTATCAAGACTGATGATCAAGATAACCTCAATACGGTTGCCTTAGTACCTCCATAACTGAACTGTTTGACACCTACCTAGCGTAATGCCAATATACCCATTACGTACCCTCGCACCACTTAACCCATCTTCAAACTGCGTACGCGATGCCTCTTGCACCAGTCAGTCAATCCCGTCAACTTTATTGTTTACTTTCGGGGCTCCTCCGATAAAAGAAAATCACATGATGCTGATTATTGAAAAGTGTCCCGCTCACTCTACAAGACCAAAAGTACATAAAACTGCAGCTGCTCATTAGTTGCTGCAAAGTCAGTTGGCTAATATGCTCCTGATATTATGGTAGTTGCTAGCGAATCGTACGCTCCTGTAAATAATCTCGATACCGAGTCAGATTTGAGTTCTAAATCAACCATGCCCTTTTCAGCGTCGCAAACCAGCTGTCGCGCCATATTCAGCAAACCGACTTAACTGGACTGCATTGCACAGCGATGCACAAACAGTATTCACTCTATGTGTTGTCGTGCGTCATTTCCCTTTTCTTTCGCAATTTTGCAGATCTGGACCGCAGCGAATGTCGGCGAATCATCACCCCAGCGAAGAGCGTCTACATTCGCTGCGATTGCACTCTAAAAGTGCGCCGGTAGAAAAGAGGGTGGTCTCTACCTCGCAATAGAGTATGACAACGCATATCGTGAATATTGCTAAAGGTGGTCCAGGACCACACGTACCAACAGAGAACTGTCACATGACTTTGTTTACGTTTACGCTAGCATCAGTCCAATCAAGCCGTTTAAAGTTCTGGGTAAACCCTGTTATTTGATGGGTGGGTGGGTGGGTACCTGTAGCATATTCTTCACTTGCGGCGTGCTAGAAGAGTGTGTATCAGCTTCCGCTTGAGGGTCATGAGGTGACATGCCAGCAATACCACCATCACTACAGGCCTGCAACAATCAGACTCTGATAAAGCGCTTACAACTACGTACATACTCTACAACAAGATACATAGGTACACACACTTCTTTGTATGCACACTGTGCTAATTCGCACCTCGGTGGTCGGAGGGGGAGGAACTTTGAGGGGTGGCAGACTCCTGTCTTTGTGATAGTGCTTCTTCTTCCTCTTGTCTCCGGCGTCAGAAGAGGAGTTCTGGGGCTGGGGCTGGGGGAAGGAGATGTTGGGTTGGGTGCTGGGAGTGGGCGGACAAGGAGCCACGCCCAGCAGCTTACAGTTCTTCAGATGCGGCGCCGCCTCCGCGAAGTCCCCCAGCACATCCCGCAGAGATCCGTGCAGAGCATTCGAGTCGCTTCGCTGAAACACACACGCATGCGTTGGGAGAACAACCATCAATCCAGACAGGTAGGTAGGTACCATATCCCTCCCCTTCTTCGTCTAAATTTAGCCCATCGCTCTAACGCAAAAGCGGCGGCTCCCCGCTAAGGTCCCATTTCTATGTCTAATCTCCCTAGTTACTGTGTCCATCCTTTCTGTAAAATAATCAAGATCGCGAGCCCCGCGGTTATTTTGTAACCGTGTTGTTATTCTAACAGTACGGTATTAACGGAATTCTAGCTTATTACTTCACTGACAGGAGAATGTACGAATATAGCGGCTTCATTGCTATTCCAGCTATCTGTGCAATGCGTACATACGATACCATACGTACTACGTGCGGCAATGACGCCATAAGCACGCCCACAACCCAACTCATAACATGTTTTGTTTTCGTATGGAGAAAAGAGAAAAATCCGGTCCCTGAACTACGCGTGACGACATTCGATTCAACGACTGTGCGCAGCCTGCAACACCCCGAAATTTCATCGCCATTTATTCACCACCCAGAACAGATAACAGATGTGTATAGACAGGCTGGCATAGTTATGTTGATACGTATAGGCTACATACGTACGCATATTTGTAGGCTTGTACGTAGTTAGACATCGATCGGTACGGATTTCAGGGTGGGGGCCTGTCAGTGGGGTTATAAGGGTCGAAAAGGGTCGAAAAGCCGGTTGCTATTCTTGTATAGTAATGCCAGATTTACTAAGATTACTACGGAGCGCCAAAATTGTCAAGCGAACTCTTGATCGTTTCTCCGACTATAGTCGGACGTACGTCCGTACGGACGTCTGGTGAACGCGCCATGAGCCTTCAAAACGGTTGACAGCGCGGCAAATATTCGTAAACGTAGATAGGTACCTTACGCACAAAATTGCAAAATAGCAGTACTCACTCCGCAGTCCGCACATATACCTTGGGCACTGGTGGTCCGAAAACCGGCTTTTGGCTGTTAGTTGAGAGTTTCTGAGGCGATTTATTGTGCTTCAGGTTGAGGCTATCAAATGCAGCAGTCTTGTTGATGTCTTGCGATGATCCTGCCTTGATCTTTTGCGTTGGCTTTTCACCGGCATGTTGTACCACATGTTCACCCGTCGTTGACTCCATTATCATGACAAGGATAACAGGCTATGTAGCTGAGCAGCGAGAGAAGTAGTATGCGCTAGACGAAGTCCTTCCCAAACGATCCAAACACCTTGAAATAAAAAGAGATAGCCTTGCTGGAGCCACACTCCACACAATAAAATGCACACAGCAAGGTTACGCGAATCAGAATCTAAGCAGAACGCGGCATAACAGACAAAATACCAAAAGAAAGGAAGCGACCCGTCCACATCTGACTCAACTAACGCATAAATATAAGGATTCCTGACCCTATAACCGTCCTAGCGAATCCAATCTATATTTATCCTTTGACCGACCGACTGATTATTTACAACATTTCTATTGGGCTTGGGTTCGTGAGCTCAAGCTCAGCTGAATGCAGCTTGGGCTTGGGCTTGGGCGCGCTCTAGCATGTGTCACATGTTGGTCATTTGTAAAATACAACCAAACAACCAAAAGTGTGGACCTCTTGAAATTAGCTCCGCCAAAATGACGCACATGGTTTGTTTCTTTGAATTGTACCCTGTGCTCATTGTTAGTGCGATTCTCCACCTTCTCTATCCGTTACACGCTGGAATACTTGAACAGTCGCTATGGGGCACTTTTTCACAAAATGTTATCAAAGAAAGCAAGTTGGGCTTTTCAAAATAGGACAGGACAGGGTTTAGGCTTAGGCTTAGGCTGAGGCTTAGGTATTGGATTTAGAGGAGTATGCCCAAGCCTAAGCCTATGCATACGCCTACGTCTAAAGCCTCAGTCCTGTTCAAAGCCTATTTTGAAAGAACACAACCTGCTTTCTTTGATTACATTTTTGTAAAACAAAAGTCCCTGTAGCGACTGTTCAAGTATTCCAGCATGTAGCACTTGGCGACCATATGGGGGCAGGGACACAGTAACTTCAAGATGGTCTAACCAAGCTGCTCTCGCAATCAACAAGCATGGATGGAGGAGAAAGAGGAAGTAAAGATGGAAGGTGGAGGACAGATAAAGAGGGTGGAGGATCGCACTGACAATGAGCACAGGGTACAATTCAAAGAAACACACCATGTGCGTCATTTTGGCGGAGCTAATTTCAAGAGGTCCCCACTTTTGGTTGTCTTTTACAAATTACCCACATGTTCATGGAAATAGCCAAGGACTCCTAGACCGCGCACTACTACTGTGTGGAGGTATGGTTGATCTAGGTATCCTTGAAACAGCATGGCGTACAGGGAACAGCCACGTACTACTCCCAGAGCGCGCGCTCCGCTTCGCACATCGCACATTCGCAACTGCGCGCGCCCCTTACCTGTTTTATGGAACCTAAATTAGGGTTTTGGTAATGCCGGATTGATGAGAGTTCAAGTGTAGCTAAGGACAAGAGAGAAAGCCTGAAAAATTTGGGAGCCAATGCAGGAGTTGAGTAAGTAAGTAATTGAAAACACAAGGAAGTTTGAGAAATTGCACATGGCAACTAGATGGGACATGTGCTAAAAGGGGCACTTACCCATACACTGCACTGCATCTTCAACTGAATCACTAATTTCCCCAATTTTTCAGGCTTTTTCTCTTGTCCTCGGATCTTAAAAACCTGAAAAATAGCAGTCAAATGAGCTATTTGGTTCATCATTTGCTGAAACACACTTAGGTGGCTGGGTTTACCCCACAGTACCCTATATGTTGCGGCTAAGTTTACCCATGCTCATGCACATAGCAAGCAACACGCTATCCCCAAGTTCATGAGACGTTACGAATATCAATATGGGACATTGGCGGTTCTTGGGAATGGGGGGGGGGGAGGGCGCAGCGGAGTGCGTTCTAGGAGTACGCGGAACGGAGACTATACCTATACAATAATATACCACAATTTACAATCAGTGCAGAAACAAAACTGTAACGTCACGTGGACGTGACTTGGTCCATAATAGTGAGTTGCCCCCAGGAATGACAGTAAACGCTGCAAACTTTTATCTGATCAAAGAATTACAATTGTTTCCACGAATATCGACCATTCAGAACCGAAAGTATAAGGACAGTACAGCAGTACTAGATAAGCACCTAAAGCTGACCTCACCAGAAGGACATTTTTTTAAACTCACAACTGAACACTGGATCATTGAAGTCGACTACTACAGGTGCTTGCACGTTTTTATGAAATCAATATGCTTTTCGTCAAAGCTACCTACCATCGATGGTCACTCTTGAAATGGACGTGGTGAGCAAAAATGAATGGGGAACGACAACACTACCGTATTTTTGGGTGTATATCCCCCCCCATTGTATATCCCCCCCCAGTGTATAACCCCCCATTGGCAAAACATAAATTTTGCCCAGTGTATATCCCCCCCTGGTGTATAACCCCCCATGTACAGGAAGGTACCTAGCCTACCTATATAAGCTGGTCATAAGCTAACTATAGCTACTCCTACACCAAGCTACTATGCCTATAAGCTTAGCTGAGCATGTCTTGTACTAGAATAACCCTGTTTTGACCGCGATTATGCCCTGAAACACGTACTTTTGGCATCAAAAACATGCCTCTACACACCTCTCAAAAACATAAATTTTGCCCAGTGTATATCCCCCCCATTGTATATCCCCCCCCCCCCCCCCCCCCCCCAGGGTCTAACCCCCAGCAGACCGCTCGATTTTTGTATAGCCCCATGGGGCTATACACCCAAAAATACGGTAATTGCCGTATTTATTTATGTAAAGATCCCCACCACGGCGGCAGATCTTCACAGGCTGAATCCCCGCGATGCTGACTGAGTTCAGAAGCGGCCCTGCCCGTCAGTGCTAACTACTTGTACCCTTGGGGCGCTGGTGGACGGAATACGTCACCGGGGCTGCCGGCTTCAGACGTTGCATCTCTGTGCACAGCCAACTGCTCAGTAGTCTGATGTCGACTGTATCACGCGGCGGTCGATCTGGCGGCGGAACATCAAGACAGCTTCACCGGAACTCGGCCTAGCCACCAGGCTGGAAGCTCTTCAATGACGGCTTCGATAAGGAAGACAGAAACCATACAGGTGCCATACAAGAAGGAGAGTTAGTGGATGGGGCGTTGCTCTCCCCGGCTAAGACGGAACAAGGCAACGATGGAAGATTCGAAGGTACGGCGAATGTCCTATCTCAAGAGCTTATAAAGAGCCCATAGTTTACTGTAGTCTGTCGTACATACAGGGTAGCACATTACAGATCGAACGGTAAAACAAGTGCTGATAGTAGGTTGTCTTCCGTCTGGATGTCGAAGGCGGGACGGCTCCTGTCTGCAGCTCTGGAAGCCTGCTTGATAGTCTGAGGACAGGGGCGTCAGCTCCTCTCACATGTGACCCCGGAGGGCCTAGTGCGAGGTACTGGACCCTTCCTCCTACTAAAGCTGGCCATCGGCTTCCTGAGTAGCCGGGACGCTGGTAAGACGAGTGGTCGCCGTCAAGAAGTCGAGTGGAACTGAGGAATCTGCTCCTGCACTCCCCTTTTATATGGTACATAGCAGCGGGAGGGGTGAGCAGCATTTCTCATGCGACTTGTCTGCTTGTCTGAGGCATCGCATTTGCATTGCCTGCTGTCAGTCAGTTGGCACTGCGCCCGTCGCTCGCTCGTTCTTTTTGCCCCCGTCTCATCAGCGCTGGGGCACAATCGCAAGGGTCCGCTAGATACTGAGTGCGGAACTTTACATTTGGTTCCCAGGGGAAAGTCGTGCCCTCACGACGATCGATCCCGGGCCTGTCGTTGTCAGATCTTGAGTCTGCGGTGCCGTCCTGAAGATTGTTGAGCTGCAGGAGTTGTCGTCTGAAGTGTAGCAGATGGTAGCCTTCCTGAAGAAGTCGTCGTCTGAAGACTATCCCTACTTATCCCTATACAGTCAGGGTAAGCTATGGCTCATGCTACATAACTGCTACATACAATACATATTACATGTAGGTACATTAACAAATCAATAACCTACCTACATACATACAAATGTAATACAACTCCTGAGAAACTCACAATACAAAAGTCAAAGTCCAGAAAATATTCCTGAGATGACAGTCTAGGAGAAAACTATCTCAAGGAACAGTAAAAGACAATAGAAATCTAAAACGCACTTGATACTTACTGATTACACAATCGGGTACACACATGGAAAGATACATAACATACTTAGTACTGAAGACCAAACAGAACTTGGTACTTAGTCTAAAACTGATGCAGTACTGAAGATAAAACCACACACATACTGGACAACTGTCATCCAACACAATCCTAGGAGCACAAAAATCGTCAAAGCATGATAGTCAAGTAACACTGCATTCATGACCATACCCTATGCACTGCATGCCTACACTAGCAGCCTATGTACATACATGTATACATATTGTACAATACACATAGGCTAAGGTAGTGATACACAGTAAAATGCAATGCACAATACAAATTATAATACAGTACACATGATACACATAGGATTGCATGAAAAAAAACACATTAGCCTTTATGGCTCACACACTGCAGGTCAAGGTCATTCCACACAAAAGCAATAACCCAACAAGATAATGACAATTTGACCTAGCAGTCTGAAGAATGGCAGTAGTTGTACCACTATAGTCTGAAGGGGTAGAATCGTTCTCCCTCCAGCTAGCAGAGCAGGCCCTTCCTGCACTCCATAGCCTCCGTCTGAGGATTCCCTTCACTCATCCGATCGTCTGGTACAGTTCAGGAGCTGAGCTCAGCTTAGCTGAGTGATGAAGACCTTTGGCCTCCACCCACTTGAAGAGATGCCTCTTCCACCTCCCCTATTGAGGGCTGTGGCAGAGGTTCCTCTAGCAGGTAGTGGCTGCTGCTTGCTGGTGGCCATCAAGTCACAGGAGACAGCAGGGCCATCTTCTGGCATCGACTGGATTCACACCAGCACTCATTGATCACATGGCGCTGGACAGCTGCAGGTTTCTCTGGATCTTCAGAGGCTCTCCCATCTTGGTATTGAAGGGCTGGAGGTGAAGATGGTCAACCTCCCATCGTCTGCTGCTGTGAAGATGAAATCTTCCAGTCTTCTGCTGATTTGAATCATCCTGTGTCTGAACTTGAGGCCCTGACCCAACTTGTTCCCACTGGCCACTCATGCCCATTGATGTCACAGGCATGTGAAGGATTTCTCTGGTCAGCAGCTGGATGGCAGATCAGGATCATCTGGTCTTCTGGAGAGATGGCCCTCTCCACAGCAGTGTTGTAGTCTGCCATGTCTGAGTCAGGTCAGCTGCAGGTCTGGATGTCATCTGTCTCTCTCAGCAAGGGCTCAGTACCATGTCTGCACATCAGGTCTGGTCTTCATTGTCTATGAGCTTCTACTTATGGCTGTAGGTGGAATAGCCATAAAAGGGTCAACCATCTGCTGATGCCAGTTGCTGTCTGACTGATGGTGGCTGCTGTGACTTTCTTCTTCCGTGGGTGTTGGAAGATGCAACAGGTACCATGCAACAGGTCTCGACGCCGGTCTGTGAACCAGGTGCAAAAATCCAACTCCAGTATTGGCAAAGACAGGTGGTGGCTGTTGCGGTGCGGATGGCAGCACTGATGGTGGTGCCACTGGTGGCCCTTGGGCTCCAGCCTTCCCCATTGGCCCCGGAGGTGCCAGAGGCCGGCCGGTGCCCACCTGCCACTGTGACAGTCTTGTACAGCCATGGGTCAATCGATCCTGGCAACTGTCAGCATGCAGAGATGAGTAGCTCTGGACTGGATGACAGGGGAAGGAAGATCTCCTCAGTTAGTGGTCAGGAATGCCGTCTGGAAGTGCTCTGAAGTTGATGGTAGAACAGCTGATAGAAAGTCTTAGCTGGCTCTCTTTGATCTGAAGAAGATGATCCATTCTTCCAGAGTTGTCTGAGCTTGTTGGCATTGTCAGGCCGATCTTCTGTAGAACTTGTTGGCATTTTGTAGATTATGTCACATTTGAGTATGTACACTTTTGTTGTTTATGTACCAACAATTATATTTTGTAGCAAGACTAGGACATTTTATACCTCCTAGCATTTATTTTGTAGCAAGTATCACTATTGTACATATTCCTATCACCAGTTTGTAGTCTTCTTTTGTACTTTTCCCTTGATGGTAGAACAGCTGATAGAAAGTCTTAGCTGGCTCTCTTTGATCTGAAGAAGATGATCCATTCTTCCAGAGTTGTCTGAGCTTGTTGGCATTGTCAGGCCGATCTTCTGTAGAACTCAGCAAACAAGTGGCACTGCCATTGTCAGGTCTGCAAGCAGTAGGAGAGCTTGATGGTAAGCATCTCTCCTTGATCTTCTGCAGTGAAACAACTGGAGATTGAGATGTCTGGGATGATGATAGTTGATCTCCCCTCCTCAGCTAACGCGTCTTCATGTAGCGAGGTATAGCTGGCTGCTTGCAGTCCTCTGCAGTCTAGGCAGCCAGTCGATAGTAGTGGATGGAGGCAGGTCTAGATGCTCATCTGTGGTCCCATCAGCATGCACATCATTCCTCCAGCATTGTCACTGATGTAGCAGCTACTAGCTGGATCACAGCCCTGGGTCTGATGGTGATGTCTCCACTGGTAGATGGAACTGGGTAGCAGTGGTGAAGGGAGTGATGGTGATGAAGGAATCCCTCTGCACCAACTCAAGAGTAGCTCTCAACCTCCTCTTCCGCCCACCTTGTGGGTGTGGGGCCGAGGTGGTTGGTACTACTCAAGAGCAGGACTGAGAAGCCAGGTGATGGTAAGGTAGATGAGGCTGCCATTGAGGTCAGAGGTCAGAAAGGTGTGCAGCCCTTCCAACCCCATAAAAGGCAGCAGCCCCCTGCTGCTACTGGACGTCTGACTGGGGAGATTGCTGGCTGGTCTCACAGATGAAACCTCCCATGGGAGTCTGTTTTTTCCTCCAGGTTGTCACTGGTGGCAGCTGTAGTGCTAACCCCTCTGGCCTCTGGTTAGCGGATGCCAACTGGAGGCAGAGCAAGTCAACAACCCAGCTGCAAACTGCTTGCTGAAGTCAATATGGCTGATCCTGAAGTGGTGGCATGCCAAGCTAAGCAGTGGTGGCTCCCTGTCTATTGGAAGGAACAGGGTTCCAATTCTGTTCAGCAAGCTTGTCTGGTGAGATTTTTTTTTTTATTTTATTTTTTTTTTTTTTAGTCAGACAGCTGGCGGTTTGGAGAGCCACTCCGTCGTGAGTAGATGCTGCAGTGAAGATAACAGCTGCAGGTCTGAAGTGGTCACTGGCAGCTTGAACCTCTGCCAATGATGGCGGCTCTGTCACCACTGTCTGGACTGGATCTTCATGGCCTGTGTCCATGCGGCGGCATCAGGTAGTACCGGTAGTAACAGGCGTTGGTGAATTGATGAAGTACACCCATCTGGGTGGTCTGTCCCAGGAGTTACTGCATCGGTGTGGAGCGGGTTGGAAGGTACCAGCCCTCTCCCTCACTTTACAGTCTCTCCATGGATGACACCCATGTTGCCGCTCGGTGTGTCTTGTCAAGCTAGACATCATCCGAAGTCGTCTCCATCTTCAGCTGGAACAGATCTGTTCACTCCTTCCAGGGAAAGTTGCCAAACTTCAGAAGCTTCTCCACGAAGGGAGAATAGTCAGGAAGCTGCGGATTCCCATAAACTTCAGTGGAAACGGAAGCGTCTGAGGGGAACAGTCATTCCCGCCATCTGAAGAAGACAAAATGGATCAAGAGAGTCTGGTGCTGTGGTGGCATAACTGCTGCAAGCCATTGGGTGAGAGGTGCTCCTCCTCTTTCCCATGTTGGCTCTTCAGAGGTAGGTCAGAATTGTCCAGCAGGTTCTCATTCGTCTGACAGGAACGTTGGCATCGCACCCAGCTTCAATCCCTTCTCCAGAGATCAGCACATCCGCATTCTTCGTCAGCAACAGGGATACAGCTGCACACAGGTCCCAAGATGAAAAATAATTCCGATGCCCACAACACAGGCAAGGAAACTAAAGTACATATATTTTCGATGCCCACAACACAGGCGATACAACCATCCTCTGCACTTAGTCACATGGTCGAAAGTCGTCAGTTGAGCTGGTCATAAATCGTTGGCTCTGATGCATTTCAGGCGCCGTGCATCAGGGTGCGAAGAGGGGATGTATCGCGTCTGGGTGGGTGACTGTTCTTTTGCAGAAATGGGTTGCAGGAGCCAGGCCTTGGTCAGACCCAGCAAGCTGGTAGTGGAGATGGAGGGACCATGGCAGAGGTAGAACCCTGGCTGGAGTCAGAAGGGAATTGCAGTCCTGGAGCTGGAGAGCAAGGATACCAGTCAACCTTGCAACTGTCAGGTGCAGCCAATTCTTCATCCGTCTGGTCAAGCCCAAGTAGCACAGATCTCAGGCTTCCACTGCTCTTCAGGTGATGGTCGTATAGTTGTCTGAAGTCTGGAGGATGCATCACTAATGGTAAGACCATCACTTGTTCTCCTTCCAGCAGCCAGGCACAATGCCAAGCTTCTGGCCGGAGCCCAAGGAAGTCTTATAGTGATCCTGGATTGATGATGGCTGTGCAGGCTTGAGTAGATGCTGCAGAATCCTTGATCCAGGAGATAGTACTAAGTCTGCATCCTTCTTCACACCAGAGATAACGATCTTAGGTAGGTAGTGAATCGTCTGATAGTAACACCAGGTGCAGCAGGCTCTGGGAGATCTGGAGTTGCCTGCTTGGTAGCCATCAGACAGGAAGAAGTCTGCAATGTAGTAAACAAAACACAACACACACCTGCATAGTTCTGCCACTTGCCACCCCTAACAATCAATCATGGGAACAGCTACAGAACTGAAGAGGCAGCTGTCTGAGGTGGTGGCGGCTGAGTCAGCTTCTGTGGTGCAAATCCGTCTGCAGGAAGACATGACCAATGGACTGCAACGTCTGAGGATCTTCATGGTGCCAATCACTGGTCTGGATGGCAGCAATCAAGTCATCAAGGGAGCAGCTTCTCCTCAGCAGCTCACTGGTTGCAGTCACGCAGCAGTTGTGGCCATCAAGGGAAAAGTACAAAAGAAGACTACAAACTGGTGATAGGAATATGTACAATAGTGATACTTGCTACAAAATAAATGCTAGGAGGTATAAAATGTCCTAGTCTTGCTACAAAATATAATTGTTGGTACATAAACAACAAAAGTGTACATACTCAAATGTGACATAATCTACAAAATAACAAGTATACTACACTAATGCTAGTAGTGTACAGCATTAAAGAATATATGTAGTAAAGGTAGAACTACAAAACCGTCTAAGCTAAATATGGGACAGTACAACATTGTAGCTAAGGCTACAAAATACAATGAATTAGTACACTGTAATAAAAGAATAGTACTGTCCTCTCCCTCAAAAATCAAAGATGAACCGTCCGCGGTTCTACAGTAAAAGAGGGAGGGAGAAAAATACACAGAGCAAATAAAAGAACACTGTACTACTACTTAGTTTACGTCTGGGTGGACAAAAGTCAGATAGTCTAAGAATAAATAATTAAAATTATTTGCAGCAAAGTACTAAAACCTAATTACAACTTACTGTGGCAATAAAGTTGCCACAAAAATCTGAATAAAATAACGTCTGAAAAAACTATTCAGTAGACAACAAAATACAATTACAAATAAACATCTGTTAAATTTTACATTAACCTCACTAACATTAGTACGTAACATCAAAGGACAGCTAGAAATAAAAAATGTAATGACTGGAGGACAACTAAACAAGTAAGCAAAATTGAATGTCATTAGTGTCTAAGTTAACACCACTATACATACTACATTACGTACCTACGATGCATGTGTGTACGACGGTATAAACAGTAAAATGCGACAATTTTGCCCTACACGAGAAACTCTCCCGCTTCCCCAAATGAGGCGGCGGGTTAGTTCCCTGTGCGGACGTACATAACAATACATAGTACATACTAGTGCACCAATTACATACGCGATATGGTCGTACTATAATATTCGTTGTGCTGACCGTACGGTACTTACAATAAATGTACGCAACATTGGGTGTTTGGCGCACGTAATATTGGCAATAAAATGTAACGACAGGTGCGTCTGCTGGTTAGCCCTACCGTGATAAATACGTACATACCTAAGATGCGCACCCAACAAACATAAAAAGGTACATAACCGTAACTAAATTACGGTGCCCTGTTAGGCTCGGCGGTACAGAAAAGCACTACAAAATACTGGATGCTAAAGTAAGTAAATCACGTCAAAACGGAAACAATGTACGTTACGGTCATAAAATAAAATTGGTACGTACGTACATATCGAAACAACATCAAGACTAATAGAATGTACTTATCGTACAAATAGTCAATTACGTACGTTCGTCTAGAGTACATAGGGCTTACATAAATACTACAATTTTGTCCTTTATAAATATTTGCTGCTCATGCAAGGGCAGCATGCCTCGAAAAATCAAAAAGAGGCTAAAGCAAGGGTACGTCAAGGCGGAAGGCAAAAAAGAGTCAACTTGCCTCCCGGTCTGTGAAATGTTGCTCCTTTGCATCTGGTGCTGGAGACTGCCAATATGTCTGCGTTGAGTTCTACCGGGATAAAATTGGCGGCGTCTTCTCAAAATTGCAGCCAATCAGCACGCGGCTTCATTGATTTTCAACTGCAGTTCCAGTCTGAGTGAACCACCAGTTCCCTCCCCACGGCTGGATGGGACAAAGTGGGACCATGGACGTCTGGATCCCACAGGTCGATGCACTGCCCCCTGGAGAAAGAGGGCACTGGAACTGGGTCTGGATGATGGAATCGACAGCTTCGCCAACAGGAGTACTGGATCATTGATGGCTCCTGTCTTGCCGCCTCTATGCTCGCCTCAAGCAAAGCCTGTCGGCCCACCAATCAAGATTGGTGTTCCGTCAGGCGAGGCTGCAATCGTCGAAGCTGCGATGATGATCAGGCCTGGCAAGATCACTGGTAGCGGCGCCAGGCGATGGGGAGTTCCAGGTGCATGTCCAGCACTGCGAGGATGAAGCGAGGTGAGCTAGCTTCAACTGGAACGTCTGATGTAGATGGCTGCGTAGCGTCATACTGCAAAAGTAAAAATACAGTTTAATTAAACGTGCTAGCCTATGCCCGAAATCTTCTTCTTGTTTCAGGCACTGGAGCGGCGTCAATGAAGTGGCTGGTGGTCATTGGTCCAGCTAGTGCGAGCGCCCTGGTGCGAGGATCTGTGCTCATCTCCTGCAAGCAGGATGAAGTTCACTTATCCCCAGCTCCGGGATTCTCGCTCACGCTTGGCCAAAACAGCTGCATTCGAAGATGCTGGGGCAGCTGCTGCAATGGCGATCCTCCAAGCAGTTGATCATCCATCGTCTGAGACTGGAGATGTCTGCTGGGTAGAGGCGGAGGATGAAATGGACCAGAGATGGATGGAGTCCAACCACTGCTGTTGGCGGCTCCAATGGGCAGCACTGAAACACTGCATTTCACATGAAGATTCGTCAAACGATGGCAAAAGAAGGTAGTAGTTGTTGTAGTAGCAGTTGCGATGGCAGATAGATGATTGCCAAATGATGTAGAGATGGCAACTGCAGGCAAAAGAATAGTACTGTGCCATTGTGAAGATAGGAGCCAGCTGGTAGGTATTTCAGAAGGGGTGTAGGAGGTGGCCATTGTCCATAACCACTGAGCAGGTGTCCATCACTGGAGACAGAGCGAGAGTTGTTAGTGGGGCCGTCTGAGTATCTGCAACACGGCTGCCATGTATGATGCCAGAATTACAGGTCACACTGGGTCCGATGTCCACTCCGTCATCGCTGGGACATCGCAGCATCCTGAATCAATCCATCGAAGAGGTGCTGGTTAGTGGGGACAACGTCTGAAAATTGACATCTTGTCTGAGCCTGGCTGATCTCAGCTTCGTTGATGTCGGCCGTCAAGGGGTGGTGGCGATCGTCAGTGCATCCGTCTGTCAGTTCGTTCTGCCGTCACAGTTGCTTTGTGTCCATGCCGACAGCAGAGGTTGTTGCAATTGCGGACAAAAGATGATTCCAACTACACTGGGCCCCGTGTAGCTCCATCCAGCAAAGAGTCCGCACTCACGGTTGGGCAAGCTTCCAGAATCTCGCCGCAGATCTCCAATTGTAAAGATCCCCACCACGGCGGCAGATCTTCACAGGCTGAATCCCCGCGATGCTGACTGAGTTCAGAAGCGGCCCTGCCCGTCAGTGCTAACTACTTGTACCCTTGGGGCGCTGGTGGACGGAATACGTCACCGGGGCTGCCGGCTTCAGACGTTGCATCTCTGTGCACAGCCAACTGCTCAGTAGTCTGATGTCGACTGTATCACGCGGCGGTCGATCTGGCGGCGGAACATCAAGACAGCTTCACCGGAACTCGGCCTAGCCACCAGGCTGGAAGCTCTTCAATGACGGCTTCGATAAGGAAGACAGAAACCATACAGGTGCCATACAAGAAGGAGAGTTAGTGGATGGGGCGTTGCTCTCCCCGGCTAAGACGGAACAAGGCAACGATGGAAGATTCGAAGGTACGGCGAATGTCCTATCTCAAGAGCTTATAAAGAGCCCATAGTTTACTGTAGTCTGTCGTACATACAGGGTAGCACATTACAGATCGAACGGTAAAACAAGTGCTGATAGTAGGTTGTCTTCCGTCTGGATGTCGAAGGCGGGACGGCTCCTGTCTGCAGCTCTGGAAGCCTGCTTGATAGTCTGAGGACAGGGGCGTCAGCTCCTCTCACATGTGACCCCGGAGGGCCTAGTGCGAGGTACTGGACCCTTCCTCCTACTAAAGCTGGCCATCGGCTTCCTGAGTAGCCGGGACGCTGGTAAGACGAGTGGTCGCCGTCAAGAAGTCGAGTGGAACTGAGGAATCTGCTCCTGCACTCCCCTTTTATATGGTACATAGCAGCGGGAGGGGTGAGCAGCATTTCTCATGCGACTTGTCTGCTTGTCTGAGGCATCGCATTTGCATTGCCTGCTGTCAGTCAGTTGGCACTGCGCCCGTCGCTCGCTCGTTCTTTTTGCCCCCGTCTCATCAGCGCTGGG
>JASAMW010002970.1:0-48693 GCA_030247985.1 Epsilonema sp. ZAB3_2
CCGTACATGAAGATGCCGCTTTACAAGAATGACTAATCGATAGATAGAGAGCGGACATGAGTCTGTCGCAACGTAACCATAGTAACGTACTTACCTACTGCATTTGCATAGGACAGACTCATGTACGCAATATTGTCAAAAGAGCGCAGTTTGCCGCTTGACTCATAACCTGTTTGTTGCCTAGATCTGATATCTGGGATTCGGAAGAAAGTTTGTTGTTGTGTACAGTCGTGTGCGTACAACAGAGCACCCTACATACGTTTACCCAAGAAAGCTGAATAAGCGAGACACAGAACAATCTACCACCGGCTAACAACATATCACTGGCTTACAATACATCACTGGCGACGCTTCTGCCGTCACTTTTGTCGACGATCATTTTCGGACCAAAGGGGACGCCCTGCAGCCGATTTTCCTGACGAATTCGACATGCCTGACGCAAACGGCGACCAACCGACTTCGACGTCTCGCTTGCAACTTCAGCCGCTGCCGCATTGGATGCAACTGCCGGGAGAACCGACCGTTGATTTTCGGCAATGGGTAGAAACGTTCAAGGTGCACACGGAGCTGCAGAACTCGAATCGACCTGCAGACCAGCCGTTGACTGACAAACAGCTCAACAATCTCTTCGTTCTGAACTTGGGCGCAGAAGCGATGAGAATCTTCCGAACCAATCCAGCGTACGACGCAAAGGACAGCATGCCGCATGCAGACTTCTTGAAGGCCGCCATCAAACAATTCGCTCCGCGCCAAACTGTCTGCAAAGCTTGCTTCGAGTTCAACCGCTGCTTTCAAAGCACTGGTCAAACTGTTGACGAGTTTTACACCCAGTTACGCGCACTCGCCCCCGACTGCGAATTTGGAGATCAGATCGAAACTCGACTGATGGTTCAATTGGTGTGCGGATGCGCTGACCTCAAAGCGCAAGAAGATCTGTTGGCAAAGAAAGAACTGACACTCGCCGACGCTTTGGACATCATGAGGGCTCAGGAGTTGGCTCGTTCTGAGTCTAGCAAGCTCTCCAGCTCCCAACAGCAGTCCCACTCTGTCCATCGTGTCCAGCAGCAGAAATCGACGCCCAAGAATAGCCGACAACAGACCGCTAATAGTTCGCTGCAATCGCCGCAGTTCTCAAGTGGGCAAAAGGGTCAATGTACCAGATGTGGACTGTCCCTGCCGCACAAACAAGGTCGTTGTCCTGCCGCCAGTCAGAAATGCAATCAGTGCGGAAAGACTGGACATTTCGCTCGCGTCTGCCGCAGCAAAAGTTCGACAGGAACTGCAGACGCTCAGAAGAAAGACGGAACTGTGAGAAAGCTTCGACTGTCTGCGGTGAGAGAAACGCCGCCTATTTCAGTTCGCGTTGGCATCAGCGATGGGAAGACGTACCACCCGGTGACAATGGAAGTCGACACGGGAGCCCAGCCAACAGCTATCAGTGATGCAGTCTACAAGAAGCATTTCCGCGGATTCCAGCTGAAACCGCCAAAGACCCTGTACAACTACGACGGCAGTAGGGTGCAAGGAGTCATGGGAACTTTCGTCACAAGGATCCAGTACAATAGCCGATTTCACAGAGCTACAGTACATGTAATACGTGACCAGGTACCTGTATTAGGACGTAATTTCCTCATACCATTGCGCATGAATATTGTGTGTGCAAATTCGACAGTGAGAGCCGTCTCTGGAAAGAGGACTGCTGACCAGGTTGCTTGCAATCTCGACGCCAGTCGCTCATTTCAAAAGACGAAGGCGCCGCCACAGACAGAGCAGACTGATGGCACGATTCCAAATCCCGCCAATAGTCGCTTGTCTCCGGAGGTGTCTTTCAGCTCAGCCATGGATCTGCTCCAGAGTGATGGGCCAGCAGCCGCCATCAAGCAGTTTCCGAAGCTGACATCGTCAGAGATGGGGAAATATCCAGGTCACAAACATCACATCAAGCTTCGACCGGATGCTGTTCCAAAAGCAGTGAATCCACGTCCTGTGCCACTGTCCAGGAGAGAAGCTGTTGTGAAGGAAATCGAGCTCATGGATCGACTGGGAATTTGGAAACCGGTAGAAAAGGCCGAATGGGCACATCCCATGGTGACAGTGCAGAAACCAGATGGAGGAGTGCGAATCACTACCAACCTGTGTGCGGTGAACCAGTACGTGATTCCGGTGCGACACCCTCTGCCACTCATCAAGGACCTGTTCCTGGAGCTGGTTGGTTCGACTGTCTACTCGAAAATCGACTTGACGAAGGCCTACTACCACATCGAACTGGATGAAGCCAGCCAGATGTTGACGACGACAGCAACACCACTGGGGCCAAGGGCTTATCTGCGATTGCCAATGGGATTGACAGATTCTGCCTCAGCGTTTCAAAGGCTCATCCACGAAACTCTTGCCGGCTTGCCTGGGGTGATTTCGTACATCGACGACATCATCGTCCATGGAAAGGATCGACAGGAACACGACAGGAATCTGATAGCCGTCCTCAGAGCGCTGAACAAGAAGGATTTTCGACTTCAGCCAGCAAAGTGCATTTTTCGAACGGACACGATTCCAGCTTTTGGGCACATTATCTCGAAAGCGGGAATCAAGCCCGATACCAAAAATGTACAGAGCATCCTGAGCATTCCAACGCCAGAAGAGCTCAGAGATGTACAAGGATTCCTGGGGACTTTGAACTACTATCAGGACTTCCTCTCAGATGTTGCTTCGATCGCCGAGCCCCTACGCCGACTGAGCCGCAAGAATGTGAAGTTTGAGTGGACCGAAGAATGCCAGGCCAGCTTCGACACCCTGAAGAGAATGCTAGCTGAAAGTGTACAAGCCGCCATCTTCAACCCGAATCTGCCGACGATCGTCACGAGCGATGCGTCCAACGTGGGAATTGGCGCCACACTGAGTCAGAAGCAGGGCCAAAAAGAGGTGACAATTGCATTCTTCAACAAGACGCTCAACGAAACTGAACGAGGGTACGCAGCAAATGAGAAAGAAGCTCTCGCCGCCCTCTCCGCCTGTGAGCACTGGGAGAAGTTTTTGCTTGGAAGACACTTCACGCTTCGCACAGACCACCAGGCGCTCACTACAATGTTGCTCAAGCCAAAGGACCGGCGCCAGAGTTCAAAGTTCCTGCGCTGGAGAGAACGCTTGTCAGAGTTCGACTATACACTGGAGTATCTACCGGGCAAGGCAAACGTGGTCGCTGACTACTTGTCCCGCCTCAAGGAGAGAGCCGCCCAACTCGGTGTACCATTCAAGATTGGAGGAATCAGAATGGAAGATCTGACAGCCGCCGTGGATCAAGATGAGTTGCTCCTGCGATTGAGGGAATGTTTGAGGACAGGAAATTGGCCGCAGTCTCTGCCGCCAGCAATCCTTCCATTCAAACGTATCGCCCCTCACCTGCGCGAGCAAAATGGATGTCTCTACAAAGGAGAACAGCTGATCCCGCCTACCTCTCTCCGCCAAGCTATCTTACGAGAAGCTCACGCAGGCCATCCGGGTATCATTCGTTTCCGCCGATTGGTGAGAAGCAGTTTCTGGTGGCCCGGCCGCGATGACGAGATCGACAGAATGGTGGAACATTGCCATGCCTGCCAGCAAAGCAGCAAATCTCGTCCGAAGACTGCGCAAGCAGAGAAAAGAATTCCTGCACCGCAGAAACCAGCAGTCCAGTATGCAATCGACATAACTGGCCCGTTCTACAACGATCGATACATAGTGGTGCTGATCGACTGCTACAGTCGCTACCCGCTGTATCTCGACACGAAGACGACTACCTCAACAGTTATCATCGACTGGTTGAAGGAGATTTTCAGTCTCTTCGGCAACCCTGAAGGTTTGGTTTCGGACAATGGGCCGCAATTCGTCTCGACAGAATTCGAGCTCTTCCTTCAGCAGAAAGACATTCACCACTACCGAACCGCCGTCTACAACCCGCAGGAGAATGGGATTGTGGAGTGTTTCAACCGGTATGTGAAGTATGGTGTTCAGGCGTTCACAGCTGCCAGCACTGGATGGAAAGAAGGACTCCGCCGCCTCTTTGTCAACTACAGAGCGACTCCGTTGAAGGAGGGGGAGAAGAGCCCGGCTGAGAAGTTCTTGGGACACCCGGTACGACTCGACTTTCAGCCGAATAGAGCAGAGCCGACGAGGTACACGGGACAGAAAAGCAGCAAGCCGACCGCCTCAGAACCGCCACAACAACCTAGACCGAAGCTCGTCAAAGGCGTGTACAAAGTGGGAGACTTTGTCCTCACAAGGCTACCGCATGCACCAAAAGGACAGCCGACCTACAGTGCTCCGAAGACTGTAGAAGAGATCATTGGCTACTTCACCTTCCGCCTGTCAGATGGAAAGGTTTGGAACGCTCGACGTTTGAAGCCATACAAAGCCGCCAATGCTCCAATGATGCTCGACGAGCCTTCGACGACAGTTCGACCGCCACAGAGGATTCCAGTATCGCCGCCCGCCGTTCGACGCAGTGAAAGATCGACAAAAGGAATCCCGCCATCTCGCTTCAGCCCTGGATGATGGATGACTGAAGCTGGAGGGGAGTGATGGTGTGTTCGACCGTACATGAAGATGCCGCTTTACAAGAATGACTAATCGATAGATAGAGAGCGGACATGAGTCTGTCGCAACGTAACCATAGTAACATACTTACCTACTGCATTTGCATAGGACAGACTCATGTACGCAATATTGTCAAAAGAGCGCAGTTTGCCGCTTGACTCATAACCTGTTTGTTGCCTAGATCTGATATCTGGGATTCGGAAGAAAGTTTGTTGTTGTGTACAGTCGTGTGCGTACAACAGAGCACCCTACATACGTTTACCCAAGAAAGCTGAATAAGCGAGACACAGAACAATCTACCACCGGCTAACAACATATCACTGGCTTACAATACATCAGTATGCGTTGAAGATTGCGCAAAAGAAAGAAGGTGCTGTGGTATGCAGTGCGAATCTGTTACTGAAGCTGCTGCGAGAGGCGAAGAATCTGCGTCACTTCAGTCTTTTGGTGATCACTGGAGAAGAGAGCAAGCCGCGGTTTGCGATGAAGCTCTTCGCCAGAATGCAGAAGCTGCGGAAGGAAGAGATAAAGGTGACAGAGCTGAGCAGTCTCGCCTTGCGGAACCACTGCGACTGTATCGATGATCTTGGTGATGGATACACGATGGAGGAGAAAGACTTCAACTTCGCTTGGCTCAAGGGATTGGTTTTCATTCAAATCTCTTTTTTTGCTTTCATACCAGAGCTTTGCCCATGGTGGTATGGTCTATGGTCTTTGCACATATTAGCGATTTAATTACTGAAGGAAATCGACGATTTCTCGACGCAGAGACGCAAGCGGTCTTTTTTGTCAATGGACTATTATTTAGCGTGGAGTTTTTGACCACTTTGCTCTAGGATGGGTAGATCCTGAGTTATAAAATGCGTGTCATACGATGAAATATACTCCCAGTGAAAACCAACCCTTCTATGCTTCTGGTGGAGCAACAGAGTGGACTTCGTCAGCTGCACCTATCTGGTGATTTCATGGCAGCCGGCTGGATTTTTCTCCGTCTGCAAGCCAACAACGTTCCTCCGCTCTGTCTGTCCTTGTCCGATTGCGATATCCTGGGTTTCGCCTTGACCCATCGAACGGCGAAACAGCTTCCGATGGTCGAAAAGATAGCGATGAACAGCTCTTCTTCCTGGCTACTCGAGGATCTGGAGGAGAAGTACGAGATGGGAAAAGTGGACTTCTGGCGTCGCTTTCCAAACTTGCGCTGTTTCCAAGCTCAGTTCATGGTGCAAGGTCCATTGCCTCCTATGAATGATATAGCGACCGTGTGTGGAAGCGCTTTGAAGTGCTACAACAAGGGCAAAGCGAAGAAGGAGGATGCCAAACGTCAGTTCGTCCTGCACCTGAGCATCGACATGGAGGGATGGTACGACTTTCTTGAGGAATCGGACAGTGATGAAGAGGAAGCGGAGGCTGATGCGGCCTTGTGGTGGGAGGGGAAAGTCGCGAAGCAGTTGCGTCGTTTCGTTCGAAAAATGGAGAAGAAGGGATTCAAGACACTCGTGAGCCAATTGGAAGGAGAAGCGGATGGGATGAAGCTGGTGATGGAAGCAGAAAGCATGCAGCTGGAACTGACGGCCAGCACTGGGGAACGTTGGGAGCGCGACTTCTACTGACTGTACAGACACAAGCACAGCACAGTACGTACAGCAGGTGTCAGCTACAATGACCTTGTAGTGATCGCATGGAGTGCATACAGAAGGCAAATCAACAATGATACGAAGCATGGCGTAATTGCGTACTACGTGTGCGTACGTAGCCTACAGTGTTCTTCTCAGTAGATGCCAATAATTCTTGGTGATACTTATAATATAGCAAAGTATACGCGGTACGTTGTCACCTCGGCATGTACGTACATACGGTAGTATGTGTACGTGAAGGTCTTGTTACTCGTGCAATTTGCTGGGCTTCAGGTCCAGCTGTTGATGGCACATAATTTGTGCAGTAGGCCTATTGTATGTTTTGGTTTTGCTTATTTGATTGTTCATCTGTATGAGGTACGTACCCTACTGTTCTGTTTTCTTTGGTTTCATGCTTATTTTGCGGAGGTGTTGATAAAAGCATTTCTATACTTATCTGGCCATAGTCGTTTGTTGAGATCTTGCTCGTTTCGTAACGCACACGCTGTACTTTGCAGAGATCCTTGAAAGAGTTGCATGCAGTGCATGAATGATGCTCTTTTGCTGTGGAGAGTGTGCATAGTACATTGTGGCCTTGTGCTATTTTGCAGTTTGCTCACAATTCACTATGGCAATGGGAGACGCTGTATCATCGTGGAATCAACTTCCTATGGAGATGAAGAGGCACATCTTTTGTTTCGTCACAGAGCCATTGAACATTGCCAAGGTGGAGCTGGTGTGTCATCAGTGGAAGCAGATGCGCCCCTGGCTCAACCTGAGAAAGGTGGTAATCACAGTGGCACTAAATCCAACCTCGATCATAGTTCACAGTGGCAGCAAGGACTCCGACCAGTACAAGGGCCATACACATCCAACTTTACATAGAATAGGCCTACTCTTCAATTTCGATTTTGCAAACTTGTGTACCATATTCATTTTGTGTAAAAAACTATTTGTTTGCCTTGAGGAAAGAATATGTGTATGGTCCTTTACGCTTTGAAAATTCCTGAACGAGTAGAAGACTGCAGGAAGACCGACACCCAGTTGTCATCTGTGCAAATATTGCTGAAGATTGTGAGGGAAGCGGAACATCTCGAGAACTTGGAGCTTTACATAGAGACGCGTCATGCTCAGGATATGGAATTAGATTTTCTGAAACGTATCTTCGTTGACTTGCACAAGAAGTTGAAGCCGTCAGCAGTGAAAGCGACCACCATCACTACCTTTGCCTTGAGCCAAATGAGACTCACACCAACCGACAACCGGTATTCTGATCGTATCGCATTCACTGTCAGCGATAGCGATAAGGAAGACAACATCAACTGCGCTTGGCTGGTGAAGCTACTCAAGGCTCAGACGTGTCTTCATGAGCTGCGTCTGTCTGGGGAGTTTCTGGGAGCAGGCTGGATCCTCAGTTCGCTTCCTATGTACAGCCAACGTTCCTCCGCTTTCGCTCATCATGAATGAAGATGTGGAGGTGGATTCGCCGCTATTACACTCACAAGACTCGTTGCCGATGCCGATGGTTGAGAGGCTGCTTATCAAGAGTTTTGTGGCTACCGCCGATCGCTCTTTTATTTATCAGCTTGGAGACGTATGTGAGAGGCAATTGCGTTTTTTCTGGGAGAAGCTGCCGAGCTTGCGAATTGTGCAGTACGAACTTGTTTGCGATGAACACGATCATATGGGCAATAGCGTACACCTTGGCTATTACTTGATGGAATTATTTATGAGCTCCATAAAGTTCTACCGAAAGAATGCAAGAGAAGAACCGTTGCGTCTGTCCTTCCACTTTCGATATTCAGACGAATCGGAGCCAGCTGGTGAAATTTGGGTGAGGAAGTTAGAGGTCGGACGTGTCTTCCGCGGCGTGCTTCGCCATGGATATGAAAATGGAATATCACCCAGTAGTTGTGGGGAACGATACAAGTTGGTGGTCTACAACAACAGAAATGTGACGCTTGAAGTGACTGCAGGCGAAATGGAACGATTCTTGGAAAAAGGCCACGCATGAGCTAGGCTAGACACTGCTAACATGCTGTCATTATGATGTCTACGCTTGCGAAGATCATTGTGTCATTGTCTAAACGTCAGCTTTGATTGAGCGCTGCAGCATTGAGTAAACTTGCGATCGTGCGATTGAGTAAAGTACAGGGTGTCTCACGTAGACCTACCTAACGATCCAGCCTTATAACTTCCGTATTACAGTATATATCAAGCTGAAATTTGGTCCCGAGAAACCCAAGAATAAACCATTTGTTGTGGCAAAAGTTGAGCCAGATAGGTCAACTAGGGATGAAATTACGAGCCTGCAAATGTTGGACCCTGTTTTTCGCATTTTCCGCACTGAGCGTGGTTTTGGGACTAAAATCTTCTGCTGAGCATGGTCAAGCAGCTCATCCAACATTGAAATATGGCGAAACAATAATGGCTGAACGTCATCACGGTCCAGAACACAAAGGATACAAAAATACAGCCGATTTACCGTACATAACAGCCTTCAAGGAGCTGTCGAGGTCAATAGTGGCACCACTGATTTCAAAATCTTGAAAAGCGTGGTCACAAATTTGCAAAGTCGTAATTTCATCCCTAGTTGATCTATCTGGCTCAAATTTTGCCACAACAAATGGTATATTCTTGGGTTTCTGGGGACCAAATTTCAGCTTGGTATCTCATGTAGTACGGAAGTCATAAGGCTGGATCGTTAGGTAGGTCTACGTGAGACACCCTTTACTTACTTCGTGCGATCTTATTTGTTTACTGCGTGTTTTACCCCATGGCGTGGCGGGACAGCGCCGTTTGTTATCTGCCCCACTGTTGGCTTTTTATTCATTCTATATTACACGTATTGTCATGATTATTTCAGTTTGATTCATCTTCGATTCAATATGGCAATGGCAATGAGAGGTGAGATTTCATCATGGAGTCAGCTTCCTATGGAGATCAGGAAGCGTATCTTCTCTTACGTCACCGAGCCTTTGGGCATCGCCAAGATGGAGCTGGTATGTCATCAGTGGAAGCAGATGCGCCCCTGGCTCAACCTGAGAAAGGTGGTAATCACTGTGACACTGCATCCGACATCGATCATAATTCGCTGTGGCAGCAAAGACTCCGACCAGTACAAGGGCCATACACATTTTTTCAACTGATGCAACTGGTCACATGTGAAAAGACGATTTTCGTATAAGTTGCACATTGCGGAACGTCATTGTTCCCATGTCAAGCTCGATTCTTTGGATAAGCGTTGCTTGCGTTGAAGGTAGAATGTGTATGGTCCTTTACGCTTTGAAAATTCCTGAACGAGTAGAAGACTGCAGGAAGACCGACACCCAGTTGTCATCTGTGCACATGTTGCTGAAGATTGTGAGGGAAGCGGAGAATCTCAGTCACTTCGAGATTTGCATACAGACTCGCGAAATGGATTTGTACTTTCTGGAAGACATCTTCGCTGATCTGCACAAGCAGCTGAAGCCCTCAGCAGTTAAAGCGACAACCCTTAGCACAATTGTTCTGAACCACGTGAGACTGCCTGCTCTATTCCAGTTTCTCACTGTCAAGTTCACATTACGTGACAGCGGGGACGAGAATGGATGCAACATGGGCAACATCATCAACTGCGCTTGGCTTGCGAAGCTGCTCAAGGCTCAGACTGGACTTCGCGAGCTGCGGCTGTCTGGATATTTCCTGGGAACTGGCTGGATTCTCAGCTCACTACCAACTGCCAACACTCCTCCACTCACGCTCATGTTGAACGAGAGTGAGGAGGAGGTGGCTTCGGCACTCTTGCGTCCCCGAAGACAGTTACCCATGATAGAGACCCTAGCGACTAAGAATGAGTCTCTCGGAATTTCGTGGACTTGGTTTGACCAGTTGGGCTTTAACTTCCAGACAATAAGGATCGATCGTTTGGTTGGCAGACCGACACGTAATGCTCCCAACGCTTTCTGGGAGCTGCTGCCAAATCTGCGATGTCTTCGACGTGAAGTTGTCGGCGACGGAAACTACGTTCATGAGCACGGCGGGTCGAATTGCAATCATTTTGCTGAAATATGTGGAAGTGCGATACAATTCTACAAGAGCAAGACGCGACAGGCGCCACTTCGTCTGTGTTTCCATTGGAGAATGCTGGACGATGACACGGTTTCTCCTATCGAGATACTAGATGAAGTGAGACGTCACTTTCGCTCCTTTGTTGACGCAATGGAGAAGTGCTTTGGGTGTAGACCCATAGTGAACACGATGGAGGGAAGAGTCGATGCTGATCAGCAGATGGATGTGATGGTGATTTATGATGAGAAGAATGTGAAGGTGGAAGTGACTGCAAGCAGAGAGGAGCCAGTTCTGGAGGTGGATGACGCTTGATCGTTTATGTGGATTTGTTTCAGCATTTGTTGACTTGACATGAATTAGGCTTTGCGCCACTAGAATGTATGTATGTACTGTACAGAGGGCAGTGCAGTTTGAACCAATAAAGCTAATTTGAACGATGTTACGTATGGGATACTGTTATTGGTTTAAAACCATGGCGCGACGAGACACAGTTGTCTATCTCTTATTTATTGCTCTGGTAGGCGGTTTTGGTGAAATTTTTCTATTCCAGTTGTTCCATTGCTTTACACAGCTGTTGATCACGATGGCAGAGTCTGTTCAATTGGCAAATAGCGGTCGGAATTCATCGTGGAATGAGCTTCCTATGGAGATCCAAAAGTACATCTTCTCTTTCGTGACGGAGCCGTTGGGCATCGCTAAAATGGAGATGGTGTGTCAGCAATGGAAGAAGATGCGTCCATGGCTCAACCTGAAGAGAGTGGCGATTTCGTTTGATCTGAAACCGAATCCGATCATCTTCCGAAGTGATAGCGATGGTGGCTACCAGTACAAGGGCCATCCGCATTAGCTGACGGCATGCAACAACTCATCGCTTTGTTTCTGGGCATGGCATTGTGACGCTCTTTTTGTTGCAATTACTGTTGTTTCCTTTTCAATTTACTTTTCAACTTTGCAATGAGAGTTGCATACGTGCCAATGTGGATGGTCCTTTACGCGTTGCTGATTCATCAGCGTCAAGACAATTTCGAGGGCAGTATGGCATCCTGCGTGCATTTGGTGCTCAAGATCGTGCAAGAAGCGAAGAACCTCGAGCACTTTGAGCTTTTCTTGGAGTCGCCTGAAGATCGACGGCGCATGCAGTTGGTGATGGGCGTATTCAGTTCGGTACATAGGAAGCTGAAGCCAGCAATGGTGAAGGCCACAGCTCTGACCAGCGTCGTTTTGGCGCATAGGAAACGAGGCGGCCTTCGCCCTCCTGACCTCGAGTTCGCACTGCAAGGTACCAGCGAATATGATCACCGAATCAGCGTCGCTTGGCTGGTGAAGCTGCTCAAGGCACAGACGTGTCTTCGTGAGCTGCGTCTGTCTGGGGAGTTTCTGGGAGCTGGCTGGATCCTCAGTTCGCTGCCTACAGCCAACGTCCCTCCTCTTGCCCTGATCATGAAGGAAAGTGGCGAGGTTGGTTGCGCCTTGATACGTCATCTAAACCAGCTGCCAATGATAGAGAAGCTCCTAATCAAGACACTCTTGATTAGCGATCGCACATGGATTATTCAGCATGGATTGGGTGAGCGGCGCTTGGCTTATTTCTGGGGGAAGCTGCCGAGCTTGCGAAGCATTGAGTGCGAAATCATATGCGGCGATGCATTTTTTCTCGGGTTTGCGCTCAGCTTGTATCTGGCGAAGATATTTACAAGTGCCATCAGATTTTACGGGAAGAAAGCCAGAGAGGAGCCGTTGCGTTTGTGTATTCACTTGAGAATTGTGGAGGCATCGGATGGAGGAACTGGCGTACGATGGAGAATGGTAGAAGCTGCCAGACGCATCTTGCGCGATCTCGTTGGAAGGCAAATGGAATATCATCCGGATGTGAATACGGTGGATGAAGTGGATGCAGAAGGCGACGAACACACAGAGATGATGGTGGTTTACCAGAAGGGGAACGTGAAGATTGAAGTGACTGCAAGCACAAAGGAACGATTCCCGGAAGAAGACGTGCAGTGAGATCATGTTGGTCGATTGCGATTTGCTTTCCGGGTTGTGTTTTGCGGTTGAGGTGGTGGTGTACATACCTACGTGTACGTACATTGTGTCGTTGTATTCTTTTATTTCATCTTCGTTGTTTCCGATAGTGAATAAAAGTTCCAGTGCAGTAGCTTCATTGGACGATAACGCTGGTTTTATCCAACCACAGCAGACTGCTTGCTTATGGTAGAGTACATGCTCGCTTACCGCTGGATCGCCAACGAAATTCTGATGTTTGTTAGATACTGGTAATGTTACGAAGCTTAGCAGGAGTATCTGACATCTCTTTGGTACAGGAATTTCCAAGAGTCATTGGACGACGGCCAGAGTTTGGAATCACATCGCAAAAATGTTCCAGGCGTCAAAGTAGGAAACAAACCTGATACGCTACGTACTTATAAGAGGTACAATACTACGGGTGGTAATGGTAGCTTATGCACTATGATTTATTCAGTATTCGCCTTGCCCCATAAGAGAAGGTGCCTAAGTATGAATTTTCAGTGCAAGTTACATTGCAACCTGATGGAACTCTGTCTTTGGTACGCCTGGGTCCCCACGCCAGCTTTGTCAATGGTCAGGCTATTGGACGCAATGTGCCAGTGCAGTTGAAACCTGGAGATCGCCTCCATATTCTGAAGGAGAAATGGTTGTACGTATTCGAGATGGCAGATTTATGGCACGAGACTGAACAGTTGCACATTCTGGGTCCTTCTTCAGTGGAACCGAAAGAGAAGATGGCTGGCTTTGATTTGGACGGCACATTGATCACCACGAAATCTGGAAATGTTTTCCCGAAAGATCCCGGGGATTGGCAGCTCAGATTTCCAGAGTGCATTCGACCGAAACTGAGGCAGTTGGCGACAAATGGATACAAGTTGGTTCTATTCACAAATCAGAAGGGCATCTCCACTGGCAAACAGAGCGCCGCTGGATTCCGTGGAAAAAATCAAGGATATTTTGGAAAAACTAGGCATAAACGCTCAGGTATCTACATGAGTGTACATGCACTTTATTAGTTCAGCCTCAGCGAGAGTTGTCTCTGAGCTTTTCCCGTGCAGCGAAATAGAAACTTATTTTTCTCCGCATATGTACTATTTTTCCCTAGGAGTACAATGTGACTTGCGCAGCACTTGCAAAAGCACAGACAAACTCTTCCTGGATGCACTTTTGTGAAAATAATGTGCTACGCCCGCAATCGTCCTGGAAAGAGCTTATCTGTGTACCTGTACACACACGTACGTAGAGCGGTGGTGTACGTACAACACACACATACAGCGCTGGTGTTTGCAGGTGTTCGTATCTTTGGGTGGCACAAATTTCTACCGTAAGCCCTTGCCGGGAATGTGGGAAGAGTTGGAGGGGAAGTGGAATGGCGGAGTGTCAGTTGATCGCCATCGCTCTTTCTACGTTGGAGATGCCGCCGGACGAGTGGCGTCCTCCAGTCGCAAGAAAAAGGACTTCTCCTGCTCGGATCGCCTATTCGCCCTCAACTTGGGATTGCCTTTCAAAACACCTGAAGAATTCTTCCTGCCTTCTCAACCTTCTGAGCCCTACAGCCTACCCGATTTCCTTCCTGCACCTCTCTTTGAAGGCAGTCCGTCTCTGTTGGAGCCTCCTGACGCCTCTTTGGTGGGGAAAAAGCAGCCGGAAATTGTCGTACTGGTGGGATATCCGGCTTCGGGAAAGAGCCAGTTTTGCGCCACTCATTTCCAGGGGCGCGGCTATGAAATTGTGAGTCGTGATCGGCTGAAATCCTGGCAGAAATGTGCTGAAAAAGCAAAGGAATCAGTGGGTGAGGGGAAATCGGTGGTCATCGACAATACGAATCCTGACGCCGTCTCCAGACGCAGATACTTCACAGTGGCACAAGAGAAGGGTGTGTCTTGTCGTTGTTTCTGGTTTCCGGTATCCTTCGCTCATGCGCAGCACAATATAAAGTTTAGTGTGGGCGGGGAGATTCCACATTACACGTACATACACTACACATGAGGGGATATAGACGGGGGATTCGGGGCAAATGGCACTGGTAGGGGGACACTATGGCTAATCTGACTCCATTACAGAAGGCGCACTCCCCATACACTATGTACATGCAATTACTCTACGATAAAACCCAAGACAGCAACGCACACCGCAGGAGATACGAAAGGTTTACTCAAGGGACGACGAGCCGGCAAGTCGGAAAGATGAAACACTACCCAACCAACACACTACACACTCCACCCACGCACACAGCACACACGCGACGATGTCGAAAAGTGGCATGACACAACCTACGAACTCTATGCAAATTCACATATCGTAATAAATAGGGGTGCTAGACTCTAAATACTAGTATATAGTACGACGTACGTAAATCGCCACGCGACATCTCCTCCCCCCTTGGGGAAAACAAAAATGTAAGAAGTACACAGTAAAGTAAATACGTAAAGTACAATAACCACAGGGAATTACATGACCTGGGCCGTCCGGCCTACATGGGAAAAAATACAATAAAATGAAAATAAATAAAAACAACTAGTAAATAATATAGCACAAATATCTTTGATTAGGTATGGCAGAATAAATAAGATGATAAATAAAATCAATAAGAATACCATGTAATAAATAACAATACAAAATACAAGCACAAAATAATATTGATTGGGTTACGGTAGGAAAATAAATAATGATAAATAAGAATACAAAAAGATTTAGTGGAACACAAGTATTAAAATAATCTTGATTGAGTTACGGTAAGGAAAATAAATAATAAATACGATACGTAGGTACACACAATAAAATTATCGTTTATGAAGTCAGAAACTAATCTTCGCCGGGACATCCGTAGATAGACAGGGGTAGAAAAGGAAGAAGAAGGTGCCGCCATCCGCCAGCTCACCGCCAAGACCGCTAACCGCGCGCCACCGACCAACAGCGGAACAAAACGCCAACCACCAGCGGAGAGGGCAACGGCCGGAAACACCGCCAAGGCTGGAAGGCAAAGGCTTCGAAACGCCATCGAACCACCACCGGACGCTGAACGCAAGAAAGGCCACCAGGCAGGCTGAACCAGGGATACGCTACCAAAAACTCGAAAGAAAGAAGGGCCATGGCACGAACTGGAAAAGAGAAAAGCAATTAGACACGTACACACAGCGCAATACCGAGAATAAATAAATATATTGAATGCATTCGAAATTTTGTGAAAAGAAAATAAATAAATTTTAGTGGCATATTACTTTTACTCACTTTTGAAAAAAAATATGTCAGAAAATTAGAAAAAATTTACTCGTTTTTGAAAAATATGCCAGAAAAGTTTGGCGTTTGAGGCAAAAAAGTGACCAAAATCAAAAACTCGAAAAATCCGAATGGCACAAAAATGCCACGTGCACGAAGAAAAGAACGATTAAAAACCGAAAATCCAACAGCGCGAAAAAGCAAAAAATCACAAAAAAAACGGAGAAAATGGCAAATTGGGGAAAAATGGACGCGTCAGAAAAAGCACACACACGACACACACAATTGATTGGATTCACAGGCACAAGAAAACAAGGACACACATACAGTTGATTGGAAGGGCACACACATACACACACCGTATACGTACGTACGAAAGGGAGTGCACCCAACACAAGAGTATCATCGGCAAGCTCTGGCAGCCAACCCACCGACACGTACACTTTCAGGGACAAAGAATACCAAAGGTTTGGGGTCACCCTTTGAAACTCTGCTACTGGCAAGCAGCTGGGGAACACACACACATACACGTCGCTTATGAGGGAAGCTAATGCCGGCGAAAAATTCTACAGTACATAAAGCTACATGGCGCTCGCCCGCTGCTTCGCTGCAGAGTCGGCTTTTCCGCCTAGGAGTCAAAGCAGCCAGCTTAGGCGAAGCTAACCAAGGAAAAGCAAGAACATCCTCCGCGACACCCGAGGCTGAAATGCCACACCTTTAGGGACACAGGTTACTGTAGCAGGGGGAATCTCAGGGCAAACGCAGGACGCTCGCAGGGTAGGAAACTCATAGCGCCGCCTGGGGAAAGGGTCAATACCAGCAGAGGTGCTACTCATCCACAAGGGCGAGTTTCGATTCAAAGCCGGCGCGAAGGGATTTACGGCAAGGTCTGGGTCTGCAGTTCCCAAGTGCCCCACATCACGCCTAGCCGGACACAACCACCGATACCAACAGATGTCGGCTAAACACTACGCACCTACTACGAGAGGGAAGGTTGCACGCAGGGAAGGAAGTGGGACACATACATACAGTACTTACACACATACGTAGGGTTGAGGTCAAGGCACGCACGCATGCAGCACGCTCAAGCGGCTAATGCACATCAGAGCTTCGAGCATACCCCGACGAACCCACATTTGATGTGGTAGACAGGTACACTATCCCAGATAAGACGGAAGTTTGACTTCGATGGGTGGGGAAGCATCGTCCTATGTAGCAAGGCTTTGAAAACGCATACGCTCACATACTGCACATACCAAGATCAGTTTAGAACTTTTGTTGCTTTTTGCAAACTTTAGAATTGAACAGTTTTAAAATAATAGTACGTAGTTGCAATATTGCAAACTTTATTTATGAATACACAGTAAAATAAGCTGCCTTTCGGGTGCGAAGCCATGGAAAGGACAGAATTTACATAATAAATTTGACACAAATAAATATTAAAATGAGCGTACGTACTGTAGAATAACCTTGCTACTTGCTACAGGTTCGATGCCATGGGATAAATGGAAAATAGGACACGGGGAAAATACGGACGAGCGTTTGGAACACTGCAGTTTACGAACACCAATAATAACGCTCGAAAATACACGGGGAACGCAATATTTTCTTGCTTACGTAACCAGGAGGGAGGTGAGAAAGGAAAGAAACCAGGGTTGATGAAGGTGCAGGGAATAGGAATAAAGTCCACTAGAGAACCACACTGGTTGATCAGGCCAATGGATAACTCTGGGATGGAAAAGCTTGAAAGCCAAAAGCTGCAAAACACTCACACATCATTGACACCACACGTACAAAATTGAGCAGAAAGAAGTCCCGGGAATATGCGCGATAAATGGGTAGGAAAAGGATGGACTTACGCGTACAAGGAAATATTTACGACCACAGATGGTCAATACGAACGAAAGGGGCCGGAAGGGAGTTGGGATAGGGACGAAGGGATACGGTACATAAAGAGGTGATGGGAAGGTTAGGACAGGGAAAAGGTGATAAGGGAAGGTGGGGACAGTGAGGGATGGTGACCCAGACAGGGGAAACAAAGGGATCACGTCCGGGTCACCAAAATGTGGGCGGGGAGATTCCACATTACACGTACATACACTACACATGAGGGGATATAGACGGGGGATTCGGGGCAAATGGCACTGGTAGGGGGACACTATGGCTAATCTGACTCCATTACAGAAGGCGCACTCCCCATACACTATGTACATGCAATTACTCTACGATAAAACCCATAAGACAGCAACGCACACCGCAGAAGATACGAAACGCACACATGCGATCATAAATGATTATGATGATGATGATGAAAGGTTTACTGAAGGGACGACGAGCCGGCAAGTCGGAAAGATGAAACACTACCCAACCAACACACTACACACTCCACCCACGCACACAGCACACACGCGACGATGTCGAAAAGTGGCATGACACAACCTACGAACTCTATGCAAATTCACATATCGTAATAAATAGGGGTGCTAGACTCTAAATACTAGTATATAGTACGACGTACGTAAATCGCCACGCGACAAGGACAAATTACAATTTTGATGTTTCACGGGATTTACTATTCATTGGGAAGGAAATTTTTCACAAATATGCAAAAGACCGCATTCGAAAATATGACGATCGAATATAATTTACATTTTTTGAAGCCGTCCTCTTTTTACGGGTTGATGGCGGGTTTGATTGTCATTGAAACGGGGGACAAATTGCGATTTTGATGTTTCACGGGATTTACTATTCATTGGGAACAAAATATTGAGATCAACGCAAAAAACCGCATTTAAATCTATTCACTTCGAATAGAATTTACATTATTTGTAGCCGTCCTCATTTTACGGACGGAGTTTTGCGAAGGCATTGGACATCTTTATGTTTTGCCAAGAACATGGGGCTATGCTTAGCGGGGGGGGGGGGGGGGGGGGGGGCGGTAAGTACTGTTGTCCACGTATCTCATATAGAAGTCCAAATTCTTGTTGGCATCCCTACCTCAATCAGTACCTTGTGGCATACAACTAGACAATTGTGAGTTTACCGAGGCAGACAAAGGCCTGGGGTCAGTTGGGGTATATGTACGGTACATCCCTACGCAACAAACCCCCTCGTATAACCCCACTCCCATGTATTGAGTGCCCCCACAGTGCCCCATGTACGTACATGCGATGCCCTCAAAGTTCGAAGCCTTACTCTGGTGATCCCCAAAATTATGTAACCCCACCCCAAATACCTGAGCCCAGTTTTCTAGTTCAGTGGCTAAGGCGCTCGTCTGCAACGCGCGAGTGGTCCAGGGTTCGATTCCTGCAGCTGACACATATTTCAAATTTTGTCTTTCTCTCTTTTTTATGAATTCTTGATCTTTTTTTCAGGGAGCTCTTCGCCGGTATGAATTCCGGTATCAATTTCGACAAGTACGAGGAGATTCCTGTAGAGGCCACTGGACACGACGTCCCGCCGTGCATTCAGACGGTAAAAACAGAAAACAACAACGGAAAAATATATAATTGGGCTTAGGGGAATAATGGAGCACACAGTATAAGCGAAGGAGGCAATCCCTGACTCATATTCGACCCATTGCAATGGGTTTTGTAAAACCCATTATAATGGGGAATCTAAAGCACGTCATCCACACACAGAAACAATCACGCCGAAAAGCAACCAGAAGACCGTTTACGCGCTACGAGATGTTTGTGTGTGGATGGCGTGCTTTAGATTCCCCCATTCATTGTAATGGGTCGAATATGAGTCAGGGATTGCCTGCGATCGTCTACACTAGTGGGCTACACACGTGGTGAGTAAACTCACGGTGAATTCCCCGTAAGTATGTGAGGAAGCATAGGGAGGCCGGTGAATTCACCGTGAGTTTCAAACTCACCACGTGTGAACACGTGAGAAAAAGTTTGCGCGTGGGAGCAAGTGAGGATGCTCTACACGAAAAATAAAACTCGAAGTTCGAATTCTCCGTGAGTTTACTCACCACGTGTGTAGCCCACTACTGTGTGCTCCATTCTTCTTCTAGGCCCAATTGTAAATACGTCTGTGTAGTGCCAATTGTAAATACGGCTGGCTGTGTAGTGCCATTACCCAATTTTACCCCATTTTGCCCCATTACCCCTATTTACCCCATACCCCATTACCCCAACTTACCCCATTTTACCACCCTCTTCTCTTTTTGCAGTTTGTGGACCTGGACATCCACCCGTTCATCGCGGACAACATTCGTCTGAGTCGCTACGAGAAGCCGACGCCGGTGCAGAAGTTTGCGATTCCCACGAGTCTGGCGGGGAGGGATCTGATGGCGTGCGCGCAGACGGGGAGCGGCAAGACCGCCGCCTTCCTCATACCCATCCTGCATCACGTGATGGTCGCCGGACCGCCCGCACTCAGACCGGTACGGTGGTAGTGAATGGCTCATGCCGCGTTCACCAGACGTCCGTGACGGACGGCGTTCGTCCGTAAAGCTTATCTCTAGGAGTACTTACATGGTTGTTTGCGGTGTGTCACGTACTCCTATATACGTCCGTTACGGATTTACGGACGTCTGGTGAACGCGGCATCATTCACGGTCGCGTTGGGGAGTTAACACATACCGCACCAAGGCGTCATGTTGTTGGCAACAAGCGAGTCGCCTAAGCCCAACGGTTGCCGGTTTGTTGTCCGTTGGTTAACAGCAAAATATTTTGGGGATTGTCTGTTTGTTGATGAATGAAAATGACAACAAATCGTCATTTACCTTATAGCCTATATTTGTTGTCAACAAACGAACAACAAACCGACAACTTTTGGCGACTTGTTGACAACAAATGACGCCTTGTTGTAGTTTGTGTTTAAATTACAGGATAGAAATGAAACTGTGACGAGTGCGAGCAAAATTTCGAGAATCATGGGCTAATGTTTCAAACCAACAATAAGTACTGACATCGAGTGGCTAAGAAACGATTCGATCAACTGATGCATTGGAACTGTTAGATTGTATTTTATTTGGAAAAAAATGCGCTGGGCGTATGGACGACACATCCATGCCTTTTGCATGTAGCGACCATACACATGCTGAGCGTACGCCCGGCAATGTATGTCTGCGATGTGAACGAGCCGTAAGAATAGGGAATATTCGCTACGTTTTGACCCTGGGTTGTGGGTGCTCACGATGTGATTCCGGGTCACGACCCAGCCGGAACATCAAAGTTATGAGTTCACCCAAGCTGCTCCCGTTAAAGTATCGAAGTAATTCGTCTGTTCACGAACTCGTGAATGTATTGTTTAACTCCTAATGTTTTGCCAATATGGGGGTATGCATTGGGGGGGGGGTTATGCATTGCGGGGGTTATCTACCGGTAAATACGGTAAGTCCCAATAAATTAGCTGGTGTCCACGTCAAAGTTGGACCAAAAAACATTGCAGACGGATAATTATGCAGCAGAAAAAACCAAAAAAAGACCTACATTTTTATTTCCCAGCGCATGCGGGCCGAATGCATAGTACGTATGCAGCAAACATGCTGTATAGATTACGTTTACCACACCTGTCTGGTTTTCATACCTACGCATTGTAGGTATTGTATGTGTACGTTCTTAGTAGCTCTGTAGGTTTGGCTTACAAGTTACAGTATACTACTCCTTCATTTCTAAAATCGGGCGAGGTTGGCTGGTCTTGGTCTGATCCCTTGACACCAGCAAATAATGTTGTTTCTTGATTGGCTAATCCTATTTCTATTGGCACGGACTGTTGAAGGAGTCATCGTCAGCACCAATGTTGACGTGACCTGTCCTGTTGGTCATAAGATCGTGCCCAACTTCAATATTCCCGTGAGTCAAGCGTCATTTCAAGCCAACTGTGCCTTCTTTGAGAATGCAAATGACGCGGTAAGAATACATACCCTGCTGTCTACATGCATAGGTAGTATTTTGGTTGGTGTTTCACTCATTCACTCATTCTTTGTTTGCAGGAGTGCTACACAGCTGGAGAAAAAGGCAATGCTAGTGTGTTTGGCGATCCGTTGGTGACCGGTGTTACTGACTTCATCTACAATACGTTTCTTAAATCAACGGCTGGATGCGATTTCGCTGGAGATCGCATTGTAATTGGCGACATCTACAATGTCAGTTTCAGAGCAGTATATGTGAATGGAGCAATACTGACACCAGCTGAGGTATAAATGAAATAGGCCAACTATTATTCCCCTTCCGGGCAACAAAACGAGGCGCAAAGAGAACAAATTGCCCGGTGCCATTTGCCTATTTGCCAGAGACCGAGGGTTCCAGAGATTTTTTAGCGGCCGACGAAAACAGGGTCCGACCAAAGAAGAAACACAAATGCGAAGCCCTTCGCCTTCCTCGGGGGCCACCTGTCTGCTCCACTGCAATTTCCTCTTCTTTCCTTCCCGCTCCCCCATGTGGACCCTATCCTTGACCACCGAAGAGAGGGAAAAGGTCCGTTCGTCCGATGTCGGGGGGACGAAAAAGCACCACGCCTTTCTACCAACTAAACGCACGCACCCTTCGGCCGGCCGGCGGGTTCGGCCAACTTATTGCTAATCAAAACCCTTGTGGCTGAGGTATAAATGATAGGGTTCCCCTTGGGGGGGGGGGGGGGGGGCAAAGAAAAACTTGAGGCGCAAGAGAACAAATTTGCCTGGTTGCCATTTGCCTATTTGCCAGAGACTCTAAGGGTTTTTTAGATGAGCAAAATTGGCCGAACCCGCCGGCCGGCCGAAGGATTAGTGCGTTTAAGTTGATCCAAAAAGGCCGTCCGGTCCGGACTTTTCGTCCCAGCCCAAGACATCGGACGAAACGGACGAGCTTTTGTTTCCTCTCTTCTTGAGTGGTCATAAAGAGGATTAGGGTCAGCGTGGGGGAGCGGGAAGGAGGGAGGAAAGAGGGAGAAGATCTACAGGGATGTGAGAGAGCAGACAGGTGGCCCGAGGAAGGCGAAGGGCTTCGGCCAAATTGTGTTTTTCTTGTTTGGTCCGGACCACTCATGTTTTGGTCCGTCCGGTCGGCCGCTAAAAAATCATCTAAAAAAACCCTTTTGCTCCGCACTTTATTAATTCGAGAGAAAGATACAGATGCTGCTATTCAATGAAATATCGGGTGTGCAACTGCGCAGCTTCTGGCTACAGCAACACTCTACACGTTATCAACTCATTTCCTGGCCTCTTTGCTCCTACGTAGCATCGTTCGCAGAATTTCACTTTTCAGCACGCAGCAGATCGCTACTACATTGAAGTGTGTGATGTCACCAATGGCATCTATCCAAAGTGATTGTAAGTTCCAACTATTACCTGCTATACTTACAGTTGTTAGTATCATACACATTCAGTAGAACCGTATAGGCAGATAGATACCGTATCTTTGGGTGTATACAGCCCTGAGGCTACACAAAAATTGTAGAGGCCCCAATAGAGGATTCAGGTACACAGTAGGACATATACATGGGGGATATGCACAGGGGGACATACGGTACGTACAGGACAAAATATTTATGTTCTGCCAATGGGAGTTGTACACAGGGGGAGAGCATACAGTACAATCGGGTTGTTCCTCACCCCCTTCTCCACTCTAACCCAACCCCACACGCTTTCACACTGTTTTGGGTCCTCCTCCGCCCCCCCCCCCATACACCTCCTTACCCGGGCGCCCGGCCCCTCCGCTTTCTTCCCCCCCTCGCATCATACTCCTCTCCTTCCTAAAATCTGGAGATCAGTAAAATTCATGACTTGACTGTGTACTGTACGTACATAACGTGCGTGTGTATGGGCGAGGCGGCGCGGCTGGGGGATATTGTGATGGACCTACATTTACAACCCCCGCCAAAGTACGGCCCACTAGCGGCGTGCCCTTGTATGTCCGCTACTACCACTTCTAACCCAACCCCAAAAACAAAACCAAAAACCCCAAAAAAACCCCCAAATCCAAAAAATCTCCAAATGCACAAGCAGAAAAGACGCCCAGCGTGTTTGCGATCCAGCAGCACACGCTTCCTTTTCTCTCCTTACCTTTCCAACCAAGCCCAAATAAGAAAAAACAGCACCACAAATCAACACCCCAAAAAAAACAAAAAAAAACAAACACACCACCAAACACAACAACACAAAAAAAGCTCCAAAGCAATAACACAAAAAAACCAACAAAACCAAAAACACCATCCACCAAACAAAAAAAACCAACAAAAAACACAAAAAAACAAAATCACTAGCAAAAAAAACACAACAACACCCCCAAAATCAAAAAAAGCACCGCACCACACAACCCAACCCCACACTCTTTCACACTGTTTTGCAGGTTCAAAAACTTCCTCAATCTAGTACAACAGCAGCAGTGGTAACAACAACCACAGCCATAACAACAACAACTGCTACATCTACGACCACAGGGCCAGTGTGTGGATTGAGTGCCATCACTTCCAGTATAGTTCAAAGAGAACATAGACGTCACTTGTCCAGCAGGTTCACATGTTACTTCCCAATTTTACAGTCCCTGTGACTCAAGCATCATTGACTTTCGGCTTGCTCCTTCCTTGAAAATGCTGGAGATGCAGTAAGGAATTACTTACTTACTGTGTACTGTACGTACATAACGTGCGTGCATAGTACTGATTGTACATCGTAAATTCCTATGAGAAATTCAATGGGTCGTGATTCCAGACAAAAACACACACAAACAACCCAACAAAAACCAACCCAAAAACAAACCCCCCCGTGTTTGGATAGGTCGAGCCAGAGGTGATATCGCAAACTTCCAGATAGTATTTGTTCCCTGCATGCTGAAAGTCGATTTTGCGTATTATTTGGTGAGATCCGCCATTGATATTTGGTATGGAGTTGATGTTTATCTGACTGTTGCAGTACCCGGACACTCCGCATTGACAAACTCTTCGCAGTTTTGAGTAACAACATCGGTATCTTTCTCTGTACGTACATATACACATGCTTACACAACATGAAGAACAGCTAATGCAATTTTACTACGTACAGTTACGTAATGTACAGTTTGCAGGTACGCGTAGTACAGTATCTGCGTGCATACTACTATTTTTGTTTTGCTTACCCTCCGGCAGGTGTTAAGACTGCGCCATTGACGTACACGGCCCTAAAGCTGACATTGTACACATCTCCAATGGCTAGTCGATCACCACTGAAATCACAGCCGGCTGTCGGTCTAAGGAAAGTGTTGTAGATGAAATCGGTGAGTCCAGTCACTGCTGGATCGCCAAACACGCTGGCGTTGCCCTTATCTCCTGCTTCGTAGCATTCCTGGAAACGACATTACTTTATCAAAGGATTATCCCACAGACAACCGGAACGGCTCTTTTTGGGGTACGTTACTGTAGGCCGATTTTTGAAATGGTAGTAATCCAACTCAGAATCGTGTTTCCAGACGGGCCGAATTGGTTTGCAGACGTCTGTATTAGCGGACTTACACAGCGGTCCACGCCGCTGTACAAAGTATGGCGAAAGCATAGACACCTACTAGTGGACCATAATTTGGCGCCACTTATTTAGAAGGTGTCCAGTCACCAGTCCACACAAGCGCCGTACTTTGTACATGTAGGTCCATCACAATACGTCTTCAAACCCATTCGGCCCGTCTGGAATCACGACCCATTGAATTTCTCATAGCAATTTACTATGTACAATCAGTACTATGCACGCACGTTATGTACGTACAGTACACAGTAAGTAAGTAATTCCTTACTGCATCTCCAGCATTTTCAAGGAAGGAGCAAGCCGAAGTCAATGATGCTTGAGTCACAGGGACTGTAAAATTGGGAAGTAACATGTGACCTGCTGGACAAGTGACGTCTATGTTCTCTTGAACTATACTGGAAGTGATGGCACTCAATCCACACACTGGCCCTGTGGTCGTAGATGTAGCAGTTGTTGTTGTTATGGCTGTGGTTGTTGTTACCACTGCTGCTGTTGTACTAGTTGAGGAGTTTTTGAACCTGCAAAACAGTGTGAAAGACGTGTGGGGTTGGGTTAGTAGTGGTAGTACACAACGGTGGGTACCGTATTTTTGGGTGTAAATCTAAATCATATCCCCCGATTGTACTGTATGTCTCCCCCTGTGTACAACTCCCATTGGCAGAACATAAATATTTTGTCCTGTACGTACCGTATGTCCCCCTGGTGCATAACCCCCATGTACTGTCCTACTGTGTACCTGACACCCCCCATTGGGCCTCTCAATTTTTGTGTAGCCTCAGGGCTGTATACACCCAAAGATACGGTATCTATCTACCTATACGGTTCTACTGAATGTGTATGATACTAACAACTGTAAGTATAGCAGGTAATAGTTGGAACTTACAATCACTTGGATAGATGCCATTGGTGACATCACACACTTCAATGTAGTAGCGATCTGCTGCGTGCTGAAAATCAATTCTGCGAACGATGCTACGTAGGAGCAAACAGGCCAGGAAATGAGTTGATAACGTGTTGAGTGTTGCTGTAGCCAGAAGCTGCACAGTTGCACACCCGATATTTCATTGAATAGCAGCATCTGTATCTTTCTCTGAATTAATAAAGTGCGAGACAGAAAGGGTTTTTTTAGATGATTTTTTAGCGGCCGACCGGACGGACCAAAACATAAGTGGTCCGGACCAAACAAGAAAAACACAAATTGGCCGAAGCCCTTCGCCTTCCTCGGGCCACCTGTCTGCTCTCTCGCATCCCTGTAGATTTTCTCCCTCTTTTTTCTTTCCTTCCCGCTCCCCCACGCTGACCCTAATCCTCTTTATGACCACTCAAGAAGAGAGGAAACAAAAGCTCGTCCGTTTCGTCCGATGTCTTGGGCTGGGACGAAAAAGTCCGGACCGGACGGCCTTTTTGGATCAACTTAAACGCACTAATCCTTCGGCCGGCCGGCGGGTTCGGCCAATTTTGCTCATCTAAAAAACCCTTAGAGTCTCTGGCAAATAGGCAAATGGCAACCAGGCAAATTTGTTCTCTTGCGCCTCAAGTTTTTGTTGCCCCCCCCCCCCCCCCCCCCCCCCCGGAAGGGGAATACAATAAGTTAGGCCTATTTCATTTATACCTCAGCTGGTGTCAGTATTGCTCCATTGACATAGACTGCTCTCAAACTGACATTGTAGATGTCGCCAATTACAATGCGATCTCCAGCGAAATCGCATCCAGCCGTTGATTTAAGAAACGTATTGTAGATGAAGTCAGTAACACCGGTCACCAACGGATCGCCAAACACACTAGCATTGCCTTTTTCTCCAGCTGTGTAGCACTCCTGCAAACAAAGAATGAGTGAATGAGTGAAACACCAACCAAAATACTACCTATGCATGTAGACAGCAGGGTATGTATTCTTACCGCGTCATTTGCATTCTCAAAGAAGGCACAGTTGGCTTGAAATGACGCTTGACTCACGGGAATATTGAAGTTGGGCACGATCTTATGACCAACAGGACAGGTCACGTCAACATTGGTGCTGACGATGACTCCTTCAACAGTCCGTGCCAATAGAAATAGGATTAGCCAATCAAGAAACAACATTATTTGCTGGTGTCAAGGGATCAGACCAAGACCAGCCAACCTCGCCCGATTTTAGAAATGAAGGAGTAGTATACTGTAACTTGTAAGCCAAACCTACAGAGCTACTAAGAACGTACACATACAATACCTACAATGCGTAGGTATGTAAACCAGACAGGTGTGGTAAACGTAATCTATACAGCATGTTTGCTGCATACGTACTATGCATTTCGCCCGCATGCGCTGGAAGAAAATGTAGGTCTTTTTTTGGTTTTTTCTGCTGCATAATTATCCGTCTGCAATGTTTTTTTTGGTCCAACTTTGACGTGGACACCAGCTAATTTATTGGGACTTACCGTATTTACCGGTAGATAACCCCCCCCAATGCATAACCCCCCCCAATGCATACCCCCATATTGGCAAAACATAAAAAATGCCCAATGCATAACCCCCCCCTATGCATACCCCCATATGTACTGTACAGTACCTGAACCTACCTATGTAAGCTGGTCATATAGTACCCATAGCCACTTCCACACCAAGCTAAGATGCCTATAGGCCTGCTTGGGGGTGTATTGTACTAGAATAACCGTGTTTTGACCTCAATAATGCCCTAAAACACGTGCTTTTGACCTAAAAAATATGCCTCTGCGCACCTCTCAAAAACATAAAAAATGCCCCATGCATAACCCCCCCCAATGCATAACCCCCCCCCTATGCATACCCCCATATGGGACCTCTCAATTTTTGCATACCCCCATGGGGCTATGCACCGGTAAATACGGTATCTGTTCGTCGTATACATAGCTGTAGCCAGGCAAAACTTATAATATGCAGCTGTCAAGACAGCGTGGCGCAGGCTGAAAAACTCTTCGCCGCTCCGTTTGCAGGTAAGGAATAATAAATATTGCACGTTTGAGCGCCAATATTTAATTTGCAGGTTACCTGTGCTTGTGACTCACTGTTAAAGAACTACCTACCTACGGTAGGCTGACTGAGGCAGGTATGTGGTAACCTGGCTACATAAAAGTATGTTTGCTGCATATTGTACCGTACGTACATCAGGGATGCCTATACGAATTAAATTTTAATATGAATATATAAGAATATGAATATTCAACCATAATTTTAATTTGAATAAGAATAAGAATAATATACATATTCAGCAGTTTAATTTGAATTGAATAAGAATATTTTTAATATGAATATTACTGGCAGAAATCAAAGGGTACTTGATTGCAAGGATGAATTTTGGCTCATGTGATCGAACCGTGGATGTTCACACAAACGTATGCAAAGTGAACCTACATTTAAGACTCTCATTTCTTTAAAACTTGACAGAACTTTCAGGAAGGACCCTTGAGTGCAAAATAACAATAATGTCAATAATTTCACAGATTTTGCTAATAATTCTAGCAGACTCTGTGCTGTGGTAGGCATCAAACTAATTTCAAAAAAATATTCATATTAATTTGTATATTTATGTACTTATTCATATTAATTTGTATATATACAATTTAATTTGTTTTGTGGTGTTTTAATTTGAATAAGAATATGAATAATAGAGGACACGTTTTAATATGAATATATATGAATATGAATATATACATATTAAAAATGGCCGTTTTTAATTTGAATATGAATATAATTTGAATATGTATAGGCATGCCTGACGTACATACGTTCCCGTATATTCCAGCCTGTGCATGCGCTAGAAGAAAAATTCAGAGGGCATAAATTTTGTTTTTATGCTGCATAATTATCTATCTGCAAATGGTTTCTTTGGTCCACTTGATGTGGCCAATAAAACAAATTCATTAGGACAATTAATCAAGCGAGAAAGTAGAAACTCAGTTTCAGGAGCTGTGGCAGCATAAGCAAGAACAAGAACAATAACGTATCTCTCGTATCGAAAGCACTGAAATGAGTTTTGAGTTTTGTACAGTAGGCCTGTAGGTACATCATACAGTAGGCCGGTGGATCTTCCCTGTCAAATTTTGGTACGCAACCGGCCGCCAGCCAATCATAAGGCATGTACGTACGTAAACGCGGATATTAAGTAGGTACTGTAAACGCGGATGTTTTGGGACGTTCTTGTTTTGGGGTGAAGAGCATTTTTCCATATTTGGGAAGAATAGGAAATTTTGGGATAGAAACGAAGGCAATATCCTACGCAGTTCATTTCATTGATGCAATGAAAAGCTAGAATAGCGTGTAGCTAACTCCAAGTACTGTACAATAAATACATACATATGCATGCATATACAATATCCCTTTAATTGGGAATGAGCCAAAAACGGGTGACGATTTTCAAAGCAGCCTCTAACTGGGGAAAAAATATCGTCATAAACTTCCGAAAATCGCCATGACTTCTTTTGGAAAAAAACCAGTCAAATTCGTGTCACAAATTCGGAATAGTGAGTGAGAATTTTTTTCCAAAGTGGACCTCAAAACTAGATGGCGACATGGTAGCTGCAAAGGTTAGTAGTCGTCAGCTATTGAAGATTACAATTTTTTTTCATGACGATTTTATTTTTGATGATTCAAAAAAATCGGCATGAAAATTTTCATGCCGATTTTCCATTCCCACTTAATCGGATATAATATATAATATAATACATGCAACACGCAGAGATACATACCGTACCTACTTACTTTACTGCCATATATTCCCACATTCCACTCCGTGAGTTACCATGGTTAGGCCACCCTGCAAGCCGTACGTACGTATTATGCCCATGCGTGCTGATATACAATACTGCATACTGTACGTACGTACATATGTACACATACTGGAGTTTGGGATTTGGCTTGGCACACACGGGAATGGATGGGCCTGAAGCGAACAACGCGGAACCACAGCAGGTGGTCGTAAAGAAGGTAGGTGACGTGACTGTACCCAAAACCCTATGTACAGTACAGCACGTCCATAAGTCCAAGTCCAGCTCCAGTCAAACAAAACTGTGACCATTGACCAAGGCAAGGCGAAAAAAACCTGATTTTCTCTCCCTAGCCTTGCCTTCTTTTGTTTGCGTAACATTACTTGACTATACAGTATCCTGAGTACTGACAACTGTCTATGCAATGCAGTATTCTATGCAGTAGTGTCCACTGTCCAGTCCGGTCTACTGCATTGCATGTGTTACATTATTTGAAGCAAAAAGACTCATGGAGGAAGAAACAGGGTTAGAAATTGAAAATCTTCGGACCCAATTGACCAATGAACATGAGGAGAAGCTGCAAGCTGCTACCATAGGATTGGAGTTGCTGAATGAAAACCGCCACTTGAAAACGGAAGCGGAAAGCTTGGAAAATCAGCTGAAAGAAGCGGAAAAGGTATGTACGTAGTCTATTGCATATAACCTACAAGTGCGACGTTTCCTTCTTTCTTTGGAAACACGGGAATTATGGCGAAATAAGGCCCAGTATTTCGGAAAGATTCCTCAAAAAATTGCTTGCTTTTTTTATTTTTAAGAAAAATAAGCAGCTGCAAGAACAACTGAGCTTACTCCGATCTTTCTGCGCTGAAGCGGCCGAGGAAAATGAAAGTCAACAGCAAAGGGATATCTGCAGCAAATGTCGTCAAGACAAAACGGCTTCCAATTCTTGCAGATCTGCAACAGAAACGATTGAATTGAAGCAGTTGTTGCGGTCGACGTCTGAGGTAAATTTAAATTTACGTAGGGCTCTACAGTACGTAAAAAATATACTATTTTATTTATTGCATCGTACGTGCATTAGGCGTGCAATCGCGGCAATAAAATACAAGAATATATAATTTTCTGTTAAAAAAGTCATTTTTTGCGTATACGTACGTACGTATTTGTACGTAGGAACTGCGCAAAACTTCTGAGGATCTGCAGCAAATGCAAATTTCCTATCAGGATTTGAAGGAGAATCTGTCCAATTTGTCGCAGCAGCTGAGACAACGGGATTTGTCTTGCAAACGGCTGGCGAAGAGGCAGAAGAAATTGTTGCAGGAGAAAGCTGCATTCGGACGTCAAACGAGGAAGCTAAGGAAAGAGGTAAGCTCACAGTGGAAAAATACCGCTTTAATCTTCATTTCAAAATTGGATAACCTGGGCTCTTTACGTATGGAACGTATACATACGTTTGCACGTATGTTATGTTGTTAGACCGTATGCTATTAATAAAATGTGCACACTAGTTTGTTCCCCATATTTTGCTTGCCTATTGTACGTATACGTACGTACCATTGCGGAAAATTTGCCTGCCGTACTAATTTTTCGTAATTTTCCATCAAAGCTTATGTAGGCTAGTGACAGGTGAGATTTTTCTGTATCTCTTTTTTAGTTGGAAGCCACTCGCAAGCACCGAACCGATTTCTTCCACATCAAGCGCGAAAATCGGCAGCTAACCAAGGAGAATCGAAGGCTGAAAGCAGCAGCAGAACTCTCTTCCTTCTTGCAACCCCAAGACTCCCGTCATCCTTCCTTAACCCATCCCGTGCCACCATTCTGCCCTGACGACAGCCCCGCATCCACCCCCTCTGCAGACGTCTTCCTACTTCCGGATTACGCTCAGGACATTCGCATGCTGAAGCAGCTAATTCGGGAGCTACAGGACGAGTTAATGGAGCAGAAACGGGCTTCGATTGAAGAAGAAGTCAGTCGGCATTCGAGTGGGTTTAATGGCGACGAGACGAGAGGCGGTGGCGGACGCAGGATGAGTTTAGCTGAGGAACTGGGTCAGTTGGATGTTGGACTGGACGCAGCACTGGAGGAGAAAGAAGAAGATGAGGTTTTCCTTGCGGAGGAGACGCCAGAATCTGTGGAACTTTCAGCTGCAGGTACGTAAAGGCTTGTTACAGTTTGCTTAGGCTTAGCTATAGACATAGGCTGAGGCTTAGCTATGGACATAGGCTTAGGCTTAGCTATGGACATAGGTTTGGGCTTAGTAATGGGGTTAGCTTAGGCTTAGCTATGGACATAGGCTAAGGCTTAGCAATGGGGTTAGGCTTAGGCTTAGCTATGGGCATAGGCTGAGGCTTAGCTATGGACATAGGCTTAGGCTTAGCTATGGGCATAGGCTGAGGCTTAGCTATGGACATAGGCTTAGGCTTAGCTATGGACATAGGCTTAGGCTTAGCAATGGGGTTAGGCTTAGGCTTAGCTATGGACATAGGCTGAGGCTTAGCTATGGACATAGGCTGAGGCTTAGCTATTGATATAGGCTTAGGCTTAGCAATGGGGTTAGGCTTAGGCTTAGGTATTGACATAGGCTTAGGCTTAGCAATGGGGTTAGGCTTAGGCTTAGCTATGGACATAGGCTTAGGCTTAGCTATGGACATAGGCTTAGGCTTAGCTATGGACATAGGCTTAGGCTTAGGCTTAGCTATGGACATAGGCTTAGGCTTAGCTATGTACATTGGCTTAGGCTTAGATATGGACATAGGTTTAGGCTTAGCTATGGGCATAGGCTTAGGCTTAGCAATGGACATTGGCTTAGGCTTAGCAATGGACATTGGCTTAGGCTTAGCTATGGATATAGGCTTAGGCTTAGCAATGGGGTTAGGCTTAGGCTTAGCTATGGACATAGGCTTAGGCTTAGCAATGGGGTTAGGCTTAGGCTTAGCTATGGACATAGGCTTAGGCTTAGCAATGGGGTTAGGCTTAGGCTTAGCTATGGACATAGGCTTAGGCCTAGCAATGGGGTTAGGCTTAGGGATAGGCTATGGACATAGGCTTAGGCTTAGCTATGGACATACATAGGCTTAGGCTTAGGCTTATCTATGGACATAGGCTTAGGCTTAGCTATGTACATTGGCTTAGGCTTAGATGGACATAGGCTTAGGCTTAGCTATGGACATAGGCTTAGGCTTAGCAATGGACATTGGCTTAGGCTTAGCAATGGACATTGGCTTAGGCTTAGCTATGGATATAGGCTTAGGCTTAGCAATGGGGTTAGGCTTAGGCTTAGCTATGGACATAGGCTTAGGCTTAGGCTTAGCTATGGACATAGGCTTAGGCTTAGCAATGGGGTTAGGCTTAGGCTTAGCTATGGACAAAGGCGTAGGCTTAGCAATGGGGTTAGGCTTAGGCATAGGCTATGGACATAGGCTTAGGCTTAGGCTTAGCTATGGACATAGGCTTAGGCTTAGCTATGGACATAGGCTTAGGCTTAGGCTTAGCTATGGACATAGGCTTAGGCTTAGCTATGTACATTGGCTTAGGCTTAGATATGGACATAGGCTTAGGCTTAGCAATGGACATAGGCTTAGGCTTAGCAATGGGGTTAGGCTTAGGCTTAGCTATGGACAAAGGCGTAGGCTTAGCAATGGGGTTAGGCTTAGGCATAGGCTATGGACATAGGCTTAGGCTTAGCTATGTACATTGGCTTAGGCTTAGATATGGACATAGGCTTAGGCTTAGCAATGGACATAGGCTTAGGCTTAGCAATGGGGTTAGGCTTAGGCTTAGCTATGGACAAAGGCGTAGGCTTAGCAATGGGGTTAGGCTTAGGCATAGGCTATGGACATAGGCTTAGGCTTAGCTATGTACATTGGCTTAGGCTTAGATATGGACATAGGCTTAGGCTTAGCAATGGACATAGGCTTAGGCTTAGCAATGGGGTTAGGCTTAGGCTTAGCTATGGACAAAGGCGTAGGCTTAGCAATGGGGTTAGGCTTAGGCATAGGCTATGGACATAGGCTTAGGCTTAGCTATGTACATTGGCTTAGGCTTAGATATGGACATAGGCTTAGGCTTAGCAATGGACATAGGCTTAGGCTTAGCAATGGGGTTAGGCTTAGGCTTAGCTATGGACAAAGGCGTAGGCTTAGCAATGGGGTTAGGCTTAGGCATAGGCTATGGACATAGGCTTAGGCTTAGCTATGGACATAGGCTTAGGCTTAGGCTTAGCTATGGACATAGGCTTAGGCTTAGCTATGTACATTGGCTTAGGCTTAGATATGGACATAGGCTTAGGCTTAGCTATGGACATAGGCTTTGGACATTGGCTTAGGCTTAGCTATGGATATAGGCTTAGGCTTAGCAATGGGGTTAGGCTTAGGCTTAGCTATGGACATAGGCTTAGGCTTAGCTATGGACATAGGCTTAGGCTTAGCAATGGGGTTAGGCTTAGGCTTAGCTATGGACAAAGGCGTAGGCTTAGCAATGGGGTTAGGCTTAGGCATAGGCTATGGACATAGGCTTAGGCTTCGCTATGGACATAGGCTTAGGCTTAGGCTTAGCTATGGACATAGGCTTAGGCTTAGCTATGTACATTGGCTTAGGCTTAGATATGGACATAGGCTTAGGCTGAGCAATGGACATAGGCTTAGGCTTAGCAATGGGGTTAGGCTTAGGCTTAGCTATGGACATAGGCTTAGGCTTAGCTATGGACATTGGCTTAGGCTTAGATATGGACATAGGCTTAGATTTAGCTATGTATATGAACATACGGAGGCTTAGGCTTTGCTATGGATATAGGCTGAGGCTTAGCTAGGCAAATTGCAATATTGGTTGCGATTTCTGATCGTGCTGTTTTCTATGTAGGTGAATTTAGCCGCAGCAAATTGAACCCTCCAAACCGTCAGAGAAATGGTCGTCAACATCAAGCCCTATGGCGTCATATTCTGCTCAATCCAGTGAAAAAACTTCTACTTTTCATCGTTGAAAAACTGCTGTATCTTTTGGACAATACGAAACCAGCATGATATAATTTTCTGATCACTGATCTGACTGAATGAGATTGCTTCTACCTCCAACACTATGTATGTTGACACTCTGGCGTCGTTGTTAGCTATGCTTCCCATTCGTACTTTGAATAACTCAACTTTACTGCCATTTTGATTTATGAGACTGTTTTCCTTGATCAATTATTGCTTTTATGTCCAGAGATCATCATTCATCCCTTAGTTTTTCATTATTGCTCTTGGGCGATGCATTTCTACAACACAAATAAATACATACCTTCTACCCTGCATTACACGGCGCCTATTTTTTAGGGTCTGAAATGCTGCAGTAGAGTTATGTTACATCACACAACACAGGCTAAGATTGCCGATCAATCCACAATGCTTTACTTACTCGAAGGTTACAGTAACCAGCGGTGGTGATGACATATTTCCAGTAGAAGGCTTTGCTGCAGAAGGATCGCTTTTTTCAACCGTCGCCGTGTGTGAGTATGCGTTGTCTTCTTCGAATAAAACAGCAGCACCTGGATTTGAGCTGGATTTTGCACCCTCCGCTTCTTTTTTCTTGCTTCGAAATTTGAACTTTGCTGGGGAACCGCAGCCTCGCAACAGGGGTAGACTTGGTTTGATGAGATATCTACAAAGAAGAGGAGACAAATTCAGCAATGTTTGTTTTCTGTTGGCAAGGTCAACGCACAATGTTAAACTGTAGGGTAGCGTGGGGTAGAGTAGAGCCGCCCATGGGGGAAATCCGCCCACCTATGGCGCTTTTTACCCCCCCCCCCCCCCATCAGACATAAAGGTTGTCAGGTTATGACTAAGAAAGAAGAAACAGAGGCAGAAGTGTCGCGAGAGACGTTTTGAATGGGGGTAAAAGCGTCATAGGTGGGCGGATTTCCCCCACGCTACCCAACTGAATGCAAGCAGTGGAGGAAATTTTTACATGATGTCTCCACGTTCCAGCTTTAGATCAAAGTTGGGATTCAGAATCACGTAGGAGATTGTGCCTCGCTTCTCTGTGGTGTACACTGAAATTTTAATACTTTTCAGCGTTTTCCCTCTGCTTTTCAGATAATAATTTGGGAAAGTAAGGTGCGTATGGGAGGCTCGAAGTCCCTGATTTACCGTAGTCCTCGGAAGACAGTTCCAGATTGTCCATGCGGCATCTGACCATGTTTGAAATCTCATGTCGCTCGCTCACCAAATATTTGCAGCTGAATGTACGTCGCAGTTGATCTTCTTCGTCTGATACCACAGCAAACCGACTTTCTGCTTCCATCGACACCTGCCAATTTTTAACCGTTCCTTGCATAGCTGGTCAGCAAATTTAGGGCGCGGTTTTGTACAGACCAGAAACAGCAGAGCTGGTTTTTGCATGTACAGAAAAGGGGTGAGGTATTTTTTAAAGATTTTTCAGAAGGGTTTGTCAGTCTTACTTGTGTGCTAATACTGATCGACTCCATCCTTTCCGTCCTGTAAATCCCAATTGGAATGCAAGCTTCGGATGCGCACAGTTTCTGGTACAAGCGACCGTAAGTGCGAATCCACATGTCGTCTTCTTCTATTTCAATCTACAGTAGGGTAGGTATATTATGCCATGTGATTTTGTTTTGGTTCAGCCATTGGTTCCAGAGAACTGCTTAGGGGGGCGGGTTCACCCCATGTTACCCTACTCATTACTCATTACCGTGCACTACAGGTAAAAGAGCATATGAGAAACCTCGCTCCAAACGTAAAAGCAGCCTTGCTTTTCTTACGGAAGACAAATAACCCGATCCAACAGCTTGATCTATTCCAAGAAGCAAGCGGACAAACTGAATCAGGTAATTCTTGACAAAAGCCTATAATTACATAATGTACATAGGCTATGTATGTACCGTACAGTACGTACGTATGTTCATAGTATGATGAAAGCTTATTTTTGTAGTAGCGAAGCTTTTCAATTTTCGCCCGAGGTGTAGGTTAGCGGTTAGGTATAGGTAGGTACCTGCCTAACCTGGTACAGCAATGTGTCCAGCATGTTCGCACTGAACACGTTGCCAGCTGCAAACGGAAGACGAAACATGTACGCCATGTTTGAGCCTCTGTGGCGCTCTTTCTGCAATACAGTAGTGTATCAATTTGCTTTTGTCTTTGTCTACGTGAAATAAGCATGGGATACACAATTTGGGTCACCCAAATGGGGGAAAAGGTTTAATTACTCTGCACTACCATATTTCATACTTTTTCAACTCTGGACTGCTGCAGGGCATACAAATCCTTGGCGTTGAACTGCATGAAGCGCATGTTGACAGAGTGTGATAGTTCAGTGATGATTCGGACAGAAGGAAAAAGCCTAAAAAGAGTTGACTGAATATTCATCTAAGGCAGTTCAAGCACAGTATCCCCGTAAATCTCAGATCGCTGGTAGATCGCGGGTGGCGGCATACCCGCCCTCCCCCCCCCCCCCCCCCCCCCCACCCCCCCCCCCTTCCCTTTCCAAAGAAAAAAAAAAAAAAAAAAACACCCAACCTCCCTCCTCTTCCCACTAATTACCTTTCCTTTTTTTTTCTCCTCCCCCCTTTTTCCCCCTTTCCCCCCCCCCCCGCCCCGGCTGCGGTCCCTGTGTCCCCACCCAACAGCCTGCCCCCCGTCGCTCGCCCTCCCCCGCCCCCCCCCCACCCCACCACATGTGATGTTCCTAGTTTTTTTTGAATAGAATGGTCAAAATGAGCATCATCTAGCAAACTTGTGAGCAAATGCCCCCAGATTCTCAAGGAAAATGAGCTACTGAGGTACTGTAAAGGTCGGTGTATAGCCCGATACCGTGTATTGCCCGATCCCGTGTATAGCCCGCCCAATTTGGCTTATATTGCACTTTTGGCCCGTATATAGCCCGATATCGAGCTGTGCAAAGAACTGCGTTCACAAGGCTTTATTCGCAGCATTGTAAGTCAGGAACCACAAAATGTGTGGCCTGTGTAGCTGAAATTAGTAGGTTGAACATGGACTATGGCATTTAGGGTGAAAATTGGAGCAAAAATGAGCAGATGGTCAAAAAGTCCCTTGTATAGCCCGAGCTTTTGTATTGCCCGATCCCGTGTATAGCCCGCCCAAATTGGCTGATCTTGTTTGTATTGCCCTGCAGGGCTATACACCGACCTTTACAGTAGATAGGCTTGCACCCATCGATCTCTCCGAATCGTGACTCCAGACGAGGCGACTGGGTTTGTAGACGTCTGTATTAGCGAACTTACACAGCGGTCCACGCCTCTGTACAAAGTATAGCGAAAGCGTAGACATCTACTAAATAAGTGGACCATTATTTGGCGCCACTTATTTTGAAGGTGTCCACGCAAGCGCCGTACTTTGTACATGTAGGTCCATCACAATACAGACGTCTGCAAACCCACTCGGCTCGTCTGGAATGACGATCCATGGTGTTTATTACCTGAACAAGGTCTGAACTGACACGACAGTGTTACAGTCAGCCAGATAGACTTCCTGCTGTAGATTGTTCGTCTCTTTGTTCACTACCACCATGCTGCTGGATAAGACGATTCCTGCCTTCAGCATGTCATCCAAGCTGCAAAACAGTTGACCCCAAATTGAGAGCATGTTTGCATTTGTTTACCTGGTATTACAGTTGTACGTGTAAATGTAAACTGACCATTCCATGCTTCCAAGCATCCAGTATACCAGTGGAAACCAACTGAGTGTGTCCAAAAAGGCAGAGTTTGGCCTAACATAAAAATTGGATACGTAGGCTACGTACATCAAAAACAGAGTCGACTACAATGCAAACCAAACCTATAGTACCTCTTTTCTAGCAGCAGAACTATCGGCTTCAACTCATGCACTTCCTGATAGTGTGCTCGTAGTGGAATGATGAAATTGTACAGGCCATTACTGGCATGGTCAGCTGCCAAGATGATCGCCTGTGATCGCCAGTTGTATTCATTGGCACTGCGATATTTACAGTGCGCACACTGCTGCAATTTTTAAAATTCAAACTACAAATGGTCCAGTTATGTCTTGTCTTCTCTTCACAAGTCATAGGACCTGTTTTGGGATACAATATTATCCTCACAATAACCACCTGCTATGTAATGTAGGCCTATTTGGTTTTTGTAATTCTTCTACCACTTCAAGCAGACAATCTACTGATACAGTACTGTACATACTGTGTACATACAATTTATGTTATACCTTTGCAAGTTCCAAGCAACACAACACAATTTATGTTATACCTTTGCAAGTTCCAAGCAACACAACTCTTTCTTCACTTTCAGGAGAAAACATAGGGTAGCGCTGGTCCCAACATAAGGCGTGACAGGAGGGAAGCCTTTGACATAGCTGCAAATACAGTACAGACAAACCCTTGAATGACAAAATATTACCATACGGTACACTATTTATCTCAAGATGGAGCGAAAGCTGGCTGTCTATTTTTTACTCATTCTCTATGCAAGCCAAGCCACATTTTGGACATGTCCATTCTGTTTCAGCATCATGTGATGGCGACGGTGACCTGCTTTTCTGATGTGCTTGGTCAACTGCTTCATTTTCTGCTTCACTCTCAATAGTGGTGTCTTCAAAATGTGGTGGAACTGGTGCTAAAATTTTATTCCCTTCCCATACAAACTCATTGGTGATCTGATAGAAATACGTACATACTTACATACAGTACATACAAAGTCAATGTTCCACCTTTTTGAATACTGCAAAAGACTATTACGGTATGGAATGATAGGCAATTATTTACCAATGCTTGGCTTCCTGCCAATTGGCTGTACCGACAGTTTTGGGGAGGCGCCAGCAGAAGCAGAGGAAACGCTTGATTTTGGCGACCTTCGATGAATTTTCAGTCTGTTTGCAAGACCACCCTTTCCTTTCTTTGAAGCCGTACTACTGCTGTCTCCTTCAACTGCATTCTCTTCACTGCACGGTGGTTCAAGCAATCGAGTATGTTGCATTTCCAATGCCATTGAACCTGGAAACAATAAGGGAGAACATTGACTGAGCAAATAAGCTATGTACCGTAGTGTGTGTGTAGGGTATCGTGAGGTAAACCTGGACACCCAAGCTGTTCTGAACTTGCCGCTTCAGCAAATGATGAACAGGGTACCGTAGCTCATTTGAAAGAGGACCGTTCAAGGAATCGATTGGTAGAATACTTGTCTCAATCGGTCGTATTGTATGTTTGCTGAGAAATACTAGGTGCCCAGGTTTACCCCCGTGTCCTGGTTTACCCCACAATACCCTACGAGTACGTACAAATTTACGTATACTATAGGTGCAGAGTAGAAAATGTGAAACGTACTGTACACCGATTTACAAGCATGACAAGACAACTTGCCAATATTTGCGAGTGTGTTTGCAATGTCTCTGCCAGAATGTTCCTTTTCGATGACAAAGGTTGATAGCTCTTCCTCGGTAATGCTCATGTAGTAGCAGGTGTCAGAATTCTTCATGATATGCTTGGGTCCTGGGTTCAGTTGAATCGTTGATCCCTTGCGGTCTTTCTGAATAGCCACTAGTGCAACGCCATACCTACAAGTACACAATATGCTAATCAATACCATCGCATGAGTAGAATACGTAAACAAACACTATAGTACAATATTGCTGGGACCCATGCATTATTTATCTCCGGTTCTAGCGACCGTAGAGCAAAGCGGTTAAAAATCTCTCGATAGTTTAGCTCGCCTCGAAAATAAAAAAAACCGCATGCGTCTACGTGCCCTCTATGTCGAGAAATCGCCGATTTCCTTAAGTACTAAAAATGTACACTTATTTTGGATTATTCAACATAACTGGACAAGCCGCAAAAAATTTTTCATTAAGGTCTCACACTATAGTTTCGGAGTCAACTTTGAGGCTTTGTCGTAGCCGTTGTACGCAAGATAAAAGTGATCCGTCATAATGTGAATAAAGTATCATTCTTCCTCTACACGTACACCAAACGGCAGCGCCAAAGCTCTTGTATTTGGCGCAGTACGACACGCCGAAGAACACCATAAAAACCATGCGATTTGGGTGTTCCGAAGGAACCACTGGGTATTTTTCAACATGCGGCACACCATTCAACGCGTCTTGACGAGAGGAATCGATCGGTACCTGCGGCGCCTCTTTACGTTGCCTCTACGCAAAGTTATCCAAGAAAAACGTGTTTGAAAAAGTTATCGTTTCAATCAAGAATAGCGCCACGGAGAGGCCGTTTCAAGAGGCGCTCTATGGCGCGTCAAAGAGATCGTGTAACAAGCTTTCGATCGATATCTTGATCTCCTCTCAACTCGCTTTCGTTGGCTCAGGAGAGCCTGGACCGAATTTATCAAGAAGTCCATGCATAGACAGTTGTCCCTGCATAGTACGAAGACGAACGCAGAGAGCGCGACTGGAAAACAGCTGGAATTAGATATCACCAGATACTTCAGTAGTAGTACAGGAGTCCACGGCTCAGAGATCTGTAGTGTGAGACCTTAAAACTAGCCTATCCTATGTAGAATTAGATGCAGATTTCAAAAATAGTATTTCCCAAAAATTGTCAAAAATATACAAATTTTGCAAAATTATATGCTAGGGGTTATTTTTGTGAAACACCGATACTAGTTTTGAAATCTACACCAAATTATACATAGGATAGGCTACTTTTAATGAAAAATTTTTTGCGGCTTGTTCAGTTATGTTGAATAATCCAAAATAAGTGTACATTTTTAGTACTTAAGGAAATCGACGATTTCTCGACAAAGAGGGCACGTAGACGCATGCGGTTTTTTTTATTTTCGAGGCGAGCTAAAGTTATCGAGAGATTTTTAACCGCTTTGCTCTACGGTCGCTAGAACCGGAGATAAATAATGCATGGGTCCCAGCAATTCTAGTTCTACTATAACACTGAATAAAAGAGCGTGTACGAGCCCAGTGAGGAGGCACAAGAGGGGAAGTTTGAGAAATTGAGCTATGCGGTCAGATGGGGACGTGCGCTAAGAGCGACGAAATCCCGTACTGCGCTGCGTGTTCGACTCACGCACTGGCTGCCCAATTTTTCAGACTACATACATACTTCTCTTGCCCTCGCATCTCTTACTATGTAGACAGTGAACCTGAACAGTGAAGTACGGTTATTTATTCACGCATGTATGTACCATACCCTAGCTTGCCTACTTTCTGTGAGCATGAAAGGATGCATAGGTGAAGCTTTTGCCCTCGTATTCCCCAAAGAACTTGCTGTGGCCCAATCGGATGTGATAAATTTCATTGCCAGAATGTTTGCCATACAGCTTGTGCCATGGTTCTACAGAGTGCTGGCCTTCACTGAAAAGTGTATGTATGCATGTACTGTAGGCCGTATGCATATTTTGCACGGCCAAACCAACAGCACATCCAAACGATCAGTAAAAAACTGTGATCCGTTCCGCAGCTAAAAAATGGTAGAAAAAACGAAGACGACAATGCGGGACTGATCACAGTTTTCTGCTGAAATTTTTGATGGGTCAAACGTGGATTTTACTGCACGTACCTACATACCAAACTCTTACACAATAAACATCGTCATAGTCTTCTTTTTCTTACCTCCCCCTTGAAGTGTGCAGGAGGAGTGTAATAAACGTTGAAATTCCTGAGAGATGTGCAATTTTTCGCAAGAAAGTCATAATTTAATTCATCTTCGCACACCACAAAATCTACAAAAAGACTGACATATTGGCACTACAGATACTGTGCATACGGGAAGGGGCCATTTATGCGTACTGTACATAGCACACAGTACAAACGAACATTGGTACTGTGTTGTTTGGGATGGGACAAACCTGCATGCTTGACATGCATTTTGTTCTCTGGCCGAAAAATCTGCACATATTGCGGCGTTCTTGGTCCAAAATCCTTCACTGCCCAGGCTTCTAAGGATCGTATGCTGATCCTAAAGCAAGTTGCGTAAAGAAAGAGGTTGTTCAACGTCAATTTTTTTGTCTTCTTCTCATCCCTCACCGCTATTTTCATTAGTTCTCCCAGCTACGATAAAGCAAGCTTCTTACATCTATCATCTGAAAAAAAACCATCTACACCTAAACAACCTTACATTCATATTAACAATATTCCATATCAATCACCAATAGCGAAACGTACTACATACAGCAACACACACTCATCTACTACATACCTCCCCTTCCAATCAACATCCTCAAAAACACAAAAAAAATAACCCTTCAGCCCAGAGACACAAAAATCCCATTTCCATCAACGACATATCACATAGAATCAAACAATATACAGAGAACACTATCACCACAATAACTAAAATCTAAATCCCGCGAAATAGCAGAACCTATCTAGCATAGACAAACAACATACATAGCACCACCCAATTAGACATAAAACTCTCAAAATCCAAAGCCAGCTCAAACTACCACAACACCACATTCTCTTCTCCTCACACTATAATCCCACCTCCCTTCTCCATCCACAACAACTCCAGCTAAAATTAAGAATAGACTTAAACCGACTAGAAACCCGACACCAACTTTCTCAACTCCCTTCAGCAAAGAACATACTCATAAAGAATCAAGAATCATAAAACCTCAAATCTCTATTCTAACATACCTACTAGTCTTATCCCCTATCCTTACCCCACAACCCTATTTCCCGAATTCTCAGCCCAAAATAGCCCAGAACATCAGCACACTACACAGAACAAAAAAAAATTACCTTTTATGAACAATCAATAAAATAACCGAGCGAAAAACTCACAAATAATCCGTAAATCTCCATATCCCACGGAAAACAATAAATAAAAACTTCCACAATCCATACCACCACCCCCTTAATTAATCCCATCTCAAAAATTACTTATACAATACATAATACTATACTACTAACTACATACAACTATACTACCTATACACATTAGTCCACCATCTATTACTAATAGTCTTCCCTTATAGACTTATTACTGTATAGTTTTTAGAGGGCTTATTATGTTCTTGTAAAAATGAGGCAAAAAAGGTTGGCAAGGCAAATTGCTGCTGGCTCGGTTTGCGTCGTTGGGCTCTGTTCGTCGCTCTATAATGAAATTTTTCCGGAATTTTGTGACGTGCCGCGTTCCGTATGACGATAGCCGGGCCCGAAAGGGGGGGAGAGAATAGGCGACGGGTCGCCCGCTCCCTCGGCGCTGCGGCTTAGGCAACCCCACCGGGACCGTCCGGGGCTTTTGCAACTCCCTTACATACCTAGAACTAGTTACTACACTACTACTGGCCTATCGACCTATTGCCATACTACCAGTACTAACATGTTTTCTTTCTATCCTCATTTTTTATTATGTTGTAGTGTTGGTATGTAATAGTAAGTGTTGTAAGTCAGTGTGTTATGTGTGCTGAGCGCTTTTTGCCACGTGAGGAACACGGGACAATATTTGCGAGTCTGTTTTGAAAATCTGAAAAATTAAAAAATTAGAAAAAATAAAATTAGAATAAAATTTCTTGCCGTCGGATGGCAAGGAGTGAACAATTCCATGAAAGTGGATTGCCAAACAGTTGGAGAATATTGCCCTTTAGCTGATATCCATGCGATGGTCCACAGAAGAGCTTTCCCGCAAATACTAAGTTTGCGGTTAGTGCAACATTTTGTAGCTTCTGTCCCAGTACGTCAGGTCGTACAGTAATACTTAGTCAGGTTCACTTACAGCTATTGTTTTTTCAGTCGGTAGGCGGTTAGATCTACAGGCCTGCAGGTACGTAGATGAGGCCTGTCTGTACGGTGGGTGGCGTGGTAAAATTCGCTAGGAGTCGTGTATAAGAAGCTTCACAGACATACCAATAACCCAAACCAAGCTTCTCAACCCAGAGCAAGGCAGAGGCAAATTTAACATCTATCATTCTGCAAAAAACAATTCCAATGCCTTTTCCACAGCGTACCGTCTTAGAGGCGTTCTGTAGCTTTGAATAGACGTAACTAATTGATTTCTATTTATTCCTCCCTCTTTTTATCTCAAGTTTTTTTTTTCCTCACATTGCGCTTAAAAAAGAGCCTCTTTACTTATAACTAGTAATTCTCTCTATTACATACCTAAATTATCCTACGTACAGTATTTCCTATATGAGTTTTTTTTACCATTCATCAGTACGGATGTATCGTGTGTCCGTTGCACGTAAGCGAGAATTTTGTGGTTGTAGGGTTCTTAGGCTACTCTTTTGGTTTGGGGGGTTTTTCTGTATTGTACATTATGTAGTCGCCTTTGTTCGTTAACAGAGGCTTTGTTTTAAGCGTCTTGTGCTAGTTGAATATCACAAAAAATCTTTCTGGAGATAACAAAGAGGGAGGAATACCTTGCAATCCGGAAATCAATTAGTGCGCTTATTGCTGCGCACTCTCCGGTACGCTGTGGAAAAAAGGATTGGATTAGTATTTTGTGTAATGTTTAAAAATTTCTTAGCATTGCTTGCTCTGGGTTCGGGTTGGTTTGGGTTTTGGTTGTTGTGCCTTCTTTCCTGCTCCGTTTTTTCTCCGCTCCCCGTGGGCCCTACTCTGCCTGTACCTCTGCTCTGTGTGTTGTGTTTGCTGTAGTTCTGTTTGCTGTGTTTGGGGGTGGTGTTTCTTCGTGTTTTGGTTCTTGTTTTCTGTGGCTTTGTGGCCTCCTCGTCTGTTTCGCTCGGGCAATATTCTCCACTTTCCTCCACTCACAATCACCTCCCCACCCCAAAATTCAAAGCAACCCCAACCCCCCAACGCAAAAACCCAGCACACACAACACACACACAACACCTAACAACCAACACACAACAAAAAAAAAATAGTTACGTAGAATGGACATGTTCACCTCGTACGTGGCAAGATAACATCCGAGGCCAGTAGTAGTGTACGTAAACTAGTTCTCTAGGTATGTAAGGCGGATTTCACCCGAAAAGTTGCCCCCGGACCGGTCCCTGGTGGGGGTTGCCTAAGTCCGTAGCTGTGTCCGAGGGTAGCGGGTTCGATTCCCGTTCGGTCCTATTTCTCCCCCTTTCCGGGGACCCGGCTATCTGTCATACGGAACGCGGCACGTCACAAACATTCCGGAAAAATCATAGAACAAGGGGAACAGAGCCAGCAACGATCGCACTCACAAACACCGGAAAAACAGAGCGATCAACAAAGCCAGGCGACGATCGCGGACCGAGCTCAGTCAGCAGATTTTGGTCCTTTGCTCAACCTTTTGTTTGCCTCATTTTTACAAGGTAGTCAGTCAGAAAACTAATACAGTAAATACAGTCTAATACAGCAGGAACGCACTACATTACGTACATAGTAGTGGTGGTACTACATGCAATGTATAGGTAGTGTAGTACCTAGTTGTATGTACGTTACGTAGTACCTACGTAATTATGTATCATGTCATACAGTACACTTTTTGCAGCACATGCGGCATTCAACACTTACAACGCGCGGGTAGGATGCGTATGGATCTGTGGCAAAGTTTTTACTTTATCATCGTCACCTTCTCCACCGTGGGATATGGAGAATTCTACCCGGACTACTATTTGTCGCAGTTTTTCGTTGTTATCATGATATCCATCGCCTTCCTTACCATACCCACACAGGTAAAACTTTTTCAAACACTTTTGATTCTGTGCTGAGTGATGCTGATCGTTCACTGGGCCCTATTCTTGGGCCTGAGAATCATCGGGCAAAAACTAGGGTACTGTGGGGTAAACCCGGATACGGGGATAAACCCGGACACCTAGTAGGTATGTCTCAGCAAACATACGACCGATTGAGACAAGTATTCTACCAACTCGATTCCTTGAACTCTCCTCTTAAAATGAGCTACAATGTTCACCATTTGCTGAAGCGGCAAGTTGAGAAAAGCTTAGGTGTCCGGGTTTACCCCTAGTCCAGGTTTACCCCACAGTAACCTATTCTCACAATAAATTTTCAGCTGGAGCAATTAGCTTACACGTGGATGGAGAAGCAAAAGGCAGGTGGCGATTACAGTCAGCATCGAGCGAGACACGAGAAACATGTGGTGTTGTGCGTAGCTCACTTGAACGCTGGCCTCATCATGGACTTCTTGAACGAGTTTTATGCACATCCTAAATTGCAGGTGCGTGCCCTACTGTACTGTACTAACTTGCTCTATCGCCGACTCAGAATAGCAGCCTTACCTGCTGAATTTCGCCACGGCGAACCCCTTTAAGATTTTAGTTATTGTGGTGATAAGCTGTTCCTCTGTATATTGTTTAGAATTACTATGTGATACTGCTCACACCGTCTGAAATGGACAACAAAATGCGGATTTTACTCCAAGTGCCTCTCTGGGCTGACAGGGTTATCTTTATCCGCGGTTCTATCATGAAGGATGTTGACTTGGAAAGGGCGAGGTATGTACGTAGATGAGTGCTGTCTGCTGTATGTACGTACCGTACTTCGCTATTGCAGTGAATTGAATATGGACAATATTGTAATATAATCTTACAATGTAAAGCAAAGTTGTCTCTCCAGGTGTAAGATGGTTTTTTTCCAGAATGATAGATGCAGAAGCTTGCTTTATCCTAGCTGGGAGAAACTACACTGAAAAAACAATAGCTGTAAGTGAACTGAAGTGATTACTGTACGTATACGTACTACAGTATCTACACAAGTTGAAATAAGAACATAAACTCTGACGTTGAACAACCTCTTTCTTTACGCAACTTGCTTTAGGATCAGCATACGATCCTTAGAAGCTGGGCAGTGAAGGATTTTGCACCAAGAACGCCGCAATATGTGCAGATTTTTCGGCCAGAGAACAAAATGCATGTCAAGCATGCAGGTTTGTCCCATCCCAAACAACACAGTACCAATGTTCGTTTGTACTGTGTGCTATGTACAGTACGCATAAATGGCCCCTTCCCCGTATGCACAGTATCTGTAGTGCCAATATGTCAGTCTTTTTGTAGATTTTGTGGTGTGCGAAGATGAATTCAAGTATGCCTTGCTGGCGAACAATTGCACATCTCCAGGAATTTCAACGTTTATTACACTCCTCCTGCACACTTAGGGGGGGAGGGTAAGAAAAAGAAGACTATGACGATGTTTATTGTGTAAGAGTTTGGTATGTAGGTACGTGCAGTAAAATCCACGTTTGACCCATCAAAAATTTCAGCAGAAAACTGTGATCAGTCCCGCATTGTCGTCTTCGTTTTTTCTACCATTTTTTAGCTGCGGAACGGATCACAGTTTTTTACTGATCGTTTGGATGTGCTGTTGGTTTGGCCGTGCAAAATATGCATACGGCCTACAGTACATGCATACATACACTTTCAGTGAAGGCCAGCACTATCTAGAACCATGGCACAAGCTGTATGGCAAACATTCTGGCAATGAAATTTATCACATCCGATTGGGCCACAGCAAGTTCTTTGGGGAATACGAGGGCAAAAGCTTCACCTATGCATACTTTCAGTGCTCACAGAAAGTCAGCAAGCTCGGGTATGGTACATACATGCGTGATCAACCGTACTTCACTGTTCAGGTTCACTGTCTACATAGTAAGAGATGCGAGGGCAAGAGAAGTATGTATGTAGTCTGAAAAATTGGGCAGCCAGTGCGTGAGTCGAACACGCAGCGCAGTACGGGATTTCGTCGCTCTTAGCGCACGTCCCCCATCTGACCGCATAGCTCAATTTCTCAACTTTCCCTCTTGTGCCTCCTCACTGGGCTCGTACACGCTCTTTTATTCAGTGTTATAGTAGAACTCCGAATTGCTGGGACCCATGCATTATTTATCTCCGGTTCTAGCGACCGTAGAGCAAAGCGGTTAAAAATCTCTCGATAACTTTAGCTCGCCTCGAAAATAAAAAAAAAACGCATGCGTCTACGTGCCCTCTTTGTCGAGAAATCGTCGATTTCCTTAAGTACTAAAAATGTACACTTATTTTGGATTATTCAACATAACTGAACAAGCCGCAAAAAAATTTTTCATTAAAAGTAGCCTATCCTATGTATAATTTGGTGTAGATTTCAAAACTAGTATCGGTGTTTCACAAAAATAACCCCTAGCATATAATTTTGCAAAATTTGTATATTTTTGACAATTTTTGGGAAATACTATTTTTGAAATCTGCATGTAATTCTAC
>JASAMW010002971.1:0-72993 GCA_030247985.1 Epsilonema sp. ZAB3_2
AAAACGTTAGTGGCCAAATCAGGGGGGTTATACACGAGGGGGTTATACACGAGGGGGGTTATACTCAAGGGGTTTTTTCAATAGCAGATTTTTTTGCCGTTTTCACAGTGAATTATCCACAGACACTCATTTATCGCCGTATTGGTAGTCGCTGACAGCGTACTGTGCCTTCCTAGTAGTATCTCTGACGTATTCTCGATGTTCATCCTCTCCGTAGATTTTGTAGGTGCATGGGAGAACGATTCCACTCCTCCTGGAATCCATGTACCGCCAGTCGCCTCTTGTCGATAGCCCTTGGGTGTAGGTTGCTTTTTGGTCAGGATTTAGACCGTTTTGGGGGCAGGATTTAGACCGTTATACTTCTTTTTATACTACTCGTTATACTACTCGTTATACTACTATTCTACTCGTTCCCTATGCTTCAACACGGGGGGAGGGGACTAGTATAACAGCGCTAGGGTTGCCAACCTGAGAAGTATAAAACTAGTATAACGGTAGTATAACGATTTTTTGAAGTATAATAGAGGAGTTGGCAACATGTTGGAAGGAAGAGTATAATGGAAAAATTGGGTGGCATTTGGCGGGAAATGGGAATGGCTGACAGACATATTGAAGTAGGCAGCAGGCAGCCATACAGCATACAGCATGCATTTGCACTTGTAGTATAACACGTGTTATACTAGAAAAGTGCTATAAAAAGTAGTATTACGATTTGTTATACATACTATGGTACTACAGGGTGTACCATAATATACTCACCGGCTATTTGTGTCTATATCTCCACTGCGGGGAGTCAGTTTCAAAAGCGGTCTTTTGTAACAAGTAGCCAAGGCTTCAAACTTTATGCATGCAAAGTTTTAACTTCATAGCTTCTCATGTCATAGCGCTGTAAGCGATCAAAGTGTCGGCAGCTTTTTCGCAGGCAAGACTGAGGCGCCGACACAGAGTTGGGCGTCGAATTTGCATTTTCGTTTCCTTCCTCGTTCTCTGAGCCTGCTCCTTTCTCCGCCCAACATTATTACGAACTGTTGAGCTGTCAATGCCCCTTGGATGAAGTATGGGCTGGAATTTCCTCCAGATGGCTCCTTGGACCAGTGTTCTTTGACGACTCAATCATTGGCGACAGAGTTATCTCGTAATGTTAGCAGATTTGGCCGGTTATATGTTTGTTTGGCCTGCTGCTGAGGACTGGGGAAGTTTATTTGCAACAGGATGGGGCACCGCCTCACTTTAGCCACCAGGCCGTGATTGATAGCACTCTGTGCCAGAAAGTGTGCCAATCTGTACCAGGCCGCCTGCAGAAATGTGTGGAAATTGGGGGTTTACAAACTGAGCTGTTTTGATCCGCTTCTGGTTCAGGTATCTCTTTGAAACTTTGCATGCATAAAGTTTGAAGCCTTGGCTACTTGTTACAAAAGACCGCTTTTGAAACTGACTCCCCGCTGTGGAGATATAGACACAAATAGCCGGTGAGTATATTATGGTACACCCTGTATAACGATTTCAATTAGGAATTCGAATTAGGAATAGATGTCAAAAATTGACAAAACCTACACCCAAGGGATAGCCAGTAACTTTACATGCCACGTACTTTTGACGACCCATTTCCCAGATATCAGTCAGAACTTTCGCCAATGCATCAGGAATTCGTTATTTTTCCCTCGTGTATAACCCCCCGGGGGTTATACACGATGCCGATTTTCGTTAGTCACCGATTAGGGGGTGGGGGTTATACACGATGCCGATTTCCGTTAGTCACCGATTAGGGGGGTTATACACGAGGGGGGTTATACTAGAGGGGGGTTATACACGAAGCTTTACAGTACCTACACCTACGTATGTACATAACGTTACTACATACCGTATGTATGCACATACTGAATATGCATTGTGTACTGTCCGTGTACGTCTAAAATTTCACACCTTGGCTCGTTTTTCAGTGCCTTTTTCTCCATGAGACATAGATGCTGCTACTCGAAGAAGCTTACGGTGTGCAAGTGTCAGAGACTCGGATACACCACAGCTCAACGGAAAATTGACGAATTCACCGAATTGACCAAAACGGACGCCAAAAAGATTCTCCGTACTGTCAGTATTTTGTACTCTCAAAGAAAATACTCCCTGGATGTGTGCGAAGTTGCTGAAACCTGTACATGATGAGATATTATGGCAGTATAGGGTTGTGGTTGTACACACTACATACATACATACCATCCATCAAGCCCTTTGTGTACTTGTGGATGGAGTATGAAAAATTTGCATATTATTTTTTGCTTCAATACTGTATTCGTGTTCTAGCATGCATACATTTTCGCAGCTTACGTAGTTCGTCCATAGGTCGGAACGACATGCATGCTTACAAATTCCATGATGAGCGTAGCAGAATGTACGTATGTAAGATTGTTTGTTAGGTTTAGTCTTCATTTTTTTCATGCTTTGTACCACAATTGTATTCCATCCTTCGTCAGCCTGTCTATTCACCGTTGGCGTGATGGGGAATAAAGACGTGTAAAGTAAAGCAAGAAAGCATAGTACCAATGTATGGGATAGTGATGTTTTAGCCGACCATTTTGATTTTAGTTTAGGGTCTTAGTTTTAGTTTTAGTACTAAAGCTCAATTTGATTTTAGTCTTTGATTTTAGTCTTAGTCTTAGTACGTATGTAGGGTACGTACTAAAGGTCAAATTTGCTTTTGTACTAAACATTTTAGTTTAGTCTTAAACCGGCCAAATTACTAGTGGAGTTTTTTGAGCCAAATTCCTCAACAATCATTTCTTGTACTGTATGGTATACGTACTTGTATACATATGTAGCTTCTGGAACATGTTCATGATGCATTATTCATTGATTTGGTGACTATTTTGGAAAGTTCACGTTGACTCACAATCAAACTTTCTATACTGTAGTGCACAACGTTCAAACTGCTTCAGTGCGTAGTTTGCCAGTTTGACTTGGCTAATGGTGTCAAAAAATAAAATTTACCTTATGTACCTTCTACCGCGATGCGGTACTGCATAAAGGTACTGTAACTGTACGTGTAACCTGACCACCTGCCTAGTGTATGTCTTAGACATGTGTCAAGTCATGAGCTGGCTAAAATTGGGTGTCGTATCATCGCTGGTATTCGCGTTGATTTTTCATTCCCCGAAAGCAAATGGTAAGAAAGAAGAAATTTTTCAGTCCCACTCCTTCATGCTACGTTACCTTACAGTGAGTACGTATGTATGGGCCAGTTGTTGTGCTAAAAAGAAATAATTGTAGATGGTCGGCCAAGCTTAGGGGTCCAGCTCGCACCACCCATATATTATTGTTTGTGCAACTGGCCCATACAGTATGGACGGACATCACTAAAAATATATTGTTCCACGCACCTGCACGTATCGATCGGTCCGCTTTTCTTTCTCGTGAGACCTCTCACGGTAACTGTGGCCTCGCCTCGACACAGCTAAAACAGGAACGCACCGATGGCTATCGTCTCCTTTATTCGTTCGTATAGTACTGTAGCAGGTACAGTAAGCTACGTGCGATCTTTCCCCTTGTTTTAGCAGCGATACTTACTTCAACTCCTGACTGCACCAAAACCGAATGTCTTTTGCATGACAGTTCGCTGCGCTTTACCCTGTTCGGTGACTGGGGTGGCCTGCGTTACTATCCATACCGCACGTGGACCCAGGGTACCGTGGCCGAAGGCATGGGTCGAATGGCGGAAAAAAAGCGAACTCACTTCCAGTTGGCCGTTGGAGACAACTTCTACTCTCGTGGAGTGAATAGCGTACATTCGCCGAGATTCCAAGTACGTAGATAAAAAGTCGTTGAACTGAGCACCGAAGTGACAGAAATTTGTAAGTGAAACATCATGCCTACGAGTTGATCAAGAAGAGCTACAATACTTAGGCCTATTTTGTTGACTAAGGAAACCTTTGAAAAGGAGTACACAAACTCAAGGCTGAAGCAAATTCCATGGTACGTGGTGGCAGGTAATCATGATCATCGTGGTGTGGTACAGGCGCAAATCGACTACAGCAAGATGTCGGAGCGATGGTAAGGAAAAAAATGGAAAACTGCAAAACGAAGAGTAAAGTAATTGCCGCACTTTCTACCAGGAGCACAATGAACGAAAACCTTTTTTTGGTCCGGGAGCCATTCTCCGTAGTCCGTAGGTGTTGTGTTGAGGCTTCCGCATCACTTTAATTCCAGGCCGCCATTGAGAATCTCCTGGAAATTAAAACAGATTATTGCGGTTGGTTGGCCATTTTTTCCCCCCAATTACCCCCCCCCCCCCCCCCCCCGCCACTTTTTTCGCACAAACTTGTCATCATTCGACGTAACGGGCCCTACATACGTGACCTTCAATGGCCTTCGCTTTTCTTCAGGAATTTCCCCAGCCTGTACTACAGTATCAAGTACGCTTTGACAGACGGCACAAAGATTGAAATATTGATGATCGATACCATAATCTTGTGCCGCAGGATCGATGACTATCGCAACTACTGGGACTGGTTCAAAAGTTTCTTCGGCAACAGCGATAAAGATATTGGACCGTTGGACCAGACAGCTGCTGATGACGAACTGACCTGGATTAGGCAGCAGTTGGCTTCATCGAGGTGACCTTGATCTCTATACTGTGAACCGACAAATTTTTGGATTTTTTTCCGATTACACATATTGGAAACACAACACACTGCCAGAAATAAATTTCTGACACTGCATTGTGTATATGCGTTACAAGGTAGCCTGGGCAAATTTCGACCAGACAAGTTCGAATTAGGTTTGCTTGCCACATAGTTTGACTTTTTATTGGATCCAAGGACACCTCATTATCGAATTTAGCTTGAATACGTACGCTCCGTACTTTTGTTTTTTCCAGAGCTGATTATCTCTTCGTGGCCGGACATTACCCCGTCTATTCCGTAGCAGAGCACGGTTCCAATAAATGTATGAAACGACGACTGAAACCCCTACTGCTCCAGTACAGGGTATCGGCCTATTTGGATGGCCACGATCACAATCTGCAGGTACAGTAGTACAGTACGTGATTCTCACCTGATTTTGCTGCTGGTTGGTTACCTGGGGGTAAATCTGGCCACTTTTTTATGTCAAAAAAGAGCGCGCTTTCAAGAGCACGGGAAATGGATGTAATACTGTACATAGGTAGTTTTAAAATATGTGCATTGTGCGGTCTTTTTTTGCTGCAGCCCCAAAAACTGACACATGAAGGCAATGATGTAGGCCTACTGTATATATAGGTATGTACGCATGTTGAACAGCTTTTTTCCGCTTACCCTACCACCGTTTCGGTTTTCAGTACATTCGACTCCGCCAAAGCGGCTGGACCATGAACTACGTGGTTTCTGGCATGGGATCGCGAGAAGACGCTTCGCATCGACATCGACACTCGGTTCCACACGCAGCGCTGAAATTCCACCATCCCAAGCACCCAAACATTAAAGGCAAATATTTCGGCGATGGTGGCTACGTGTACGCGAAACTGAATCGAACACTTGGACAGTTCAAATTCTTGGACGGCAAGAACAGGAAGTTGTATGAGTTTGTGATATCGCCGAGATGAGCTATGTGTGTTACCCATCCATGTTGGTCTTTTTATCTAGGACAATATACGTACAGTATGTTATGTATGTACTCTACGCATACATAGTGCATCGGATTGGATATTGAAAATTATCCGTTTAGTAACACAATTGGTGCAAATAAAGTAGTATCGAATACCCACAGCAAAGCACACATTTTACGATACTGTATCATGTACTGTAGGCTACTATGCGTGTTCTTTTATGTGTGTGTCCAGTCCACCCTATTGTGGATATCGCATCTCCCACGATGGGAAAAAGAACCGATGCATCCCACGTATAAAAAGCTAAGATATTATAGTTTAGCTAGCCTGTGTGCGGGTGTATTGTGTGCGCATCTTGTTTCCTTTGGTGCAAAACGTTCAAATTGCTTCAATACTTTACCTAGTTTGCTAGTTTGACTTGGAGATATACCTGTTGGGTTTGTACATACACGTAGGTACAAAAGGTACAAGACTATTAGTTGTGTCAAGTCATGAGCTGGCTAAAATTGGGCGTCATATTATCATCGGTAGTCGTAGCGGCGTTGATTTTTCAGTCCGCGAAAGCAAAAGGTAATAAAGAAGAAATTTTTCTCCTGTCCATGGATCAGTTTGTGCTAAAGAAATTATAGGTGGTCGCAAGCTTTATTTACACTGTTGGTACCAGAAATCATACTCCTGTATTACACACTTTTCTCAGTGCAGTTTTCTGATCCTTTGGCCCGCTAGGCCAAGGCAATACAGTACACCCTTTCATATAGTAGTAGCAGCAGCAGCTAAAAAAGTGCGTGCATCTTCCCATGTTTTAGCAGCCACACTTACTTCAACTCCTGACTGTACCAAGACCGAATGCCTTCTGCATGACAGTTCGCTGCGCTTTACGCTGTTCGGTGACTGGGGTGGCCTGAGTTTCTATCCGTATCGCACATGGACCCAGGGTAATGTGGCCAATGGCATGGGTCAAATGGCCGAAAAGGAGCGCACCCACTTTCAGCTGGCAATCGGAGACAACTTCTACTTTCTCGGAGTGGACAGCGTGCATTCGTCAAGATTTCAAGTAAAAAGTCGTTTGAGCACCAAGGTGACAGAACTTTTGTCAGTGAAACATCATTCGCTTTTTATACGAAGTTGATTAGGAAGAGTGTGTATCGTACGTACTACGTACGTACGTATTGCCTTGTCTATCAATTGGATCTGGAGTGAAAAGGATTTTCGTGAAAAGTGAAAAGTGAAAAGGATTTGTTGTTGTCTAAGGAAACCTTTGAGAACGAGTACACCAACTCGTGGCTGAAGCAAATTCCCTGGTACGTGGTAGCAGGAAACCATGATCATTACGGGGTCGTACAGTCGCAAGTCGATTACAGCAAGATGTCGGAGCGATGGTAAGAAAAAATGGAAACCTCCAGAACGAAGGGTAAAGTAAAACCTCAGAAAAACACCACCACTCTTTTAACCTGGTCTTACGTGAGCTTCAATGCTTGATTTTCCAGGAATTTCCCCAGCCTGTACTATAGTATGAAGTACGCTTTGACAGACGGGACAAAGGTTGAAATATTGATGATCGATACCGTGGTCTTGTGCGGCCCAATCAATGACTATCGCAACTACTGGGACTGGCTCAAAAGCTTCTTCGACAATAGCGATAAAGATATTGGACCTTTGGACCAGGCAGCTGCTGATGACGAACTGACCTGGATTCAGCAGCAGTTGGCTTCATCGAGGTAACCCTGATCTGTATGCTGTGAAATGGACAAATTTTCGGATTTTTCGGACAAAGGACGATTTATTTATGATTTTTTGATTTATTTATTTTAAATCATTTTGCTTGGAATATTTTGCATGTTTGTACGTACATACGAAATGTAGGCCTAAATCTACAAAACCACAGAAAGTTGTTTCGGAAGTTTTATTTGTCCTAAAACAGCCGATGTCTTTTGTTTCCAGGGCTGATTATCTTTTCGTGGCCGGACATTACCCCGTCTATTCCATAGCAGAACACGGTTCCAGTGAATGTTTGGACCGACGACTGAAACCCCTACTGCTCCAGTACAGGGTTTCAGCCTATTTGGATGGTCACGATCACAATCTGCAGGTACGTACGATTCTCGCCTCGTATTATTGCTGCTGGTTGGTTATACCTGGGGGTAAAATCTGACCGCTTTTGTTCTTGTCAGAAAAGAGCGTGCTTCAAAACGCACATGAGATGGATAGCTAAAACTTTCTCTGATCGCAATTTGATCGTAACCTGATCGCAACGTTGTCGCTACCAACATGCGATCAAGTTGTGGTCAACTTTTTCGTTACGATCATGTTGCGATCAACTAGCAATCAAGTTGCGATCAACTAGCGATCAATTTGCGATCAAGTACCGATGAAGTTGCGAAGGTTCTCTTGGCGTCATGCGTCGTTTCACTCCGGACAAATGAATTGTCCACGTTTACCGCCAAGTTTGTCCGTGAACGTTGTTAATCTTTACTTGACCGCAACTTGATCGCATCCTGATCGCAACCAGCTTTTCCCCCATTTACCCAACAGTACCCTTTATTTTTTCAGCACATTCAACACAGTGAAAGTGGTTGGACCATGAACTACGTGGTTTCTGGCATGGGATCGCGAGAGGACGCTTCGGACCGACATCGACACACGGTTCCACAGACGGCGCTCAAATTCCACTATCCCAAGCATGCGAATCTTATCGGCGAATATTTTGGCGACGGTGGCTACGTGTTCGCGAAACTGAATCGAACACTTGCCCAGTTCAAATTCTTGGACGGCAAGAACAGGGAGTTGTACGAGTTTGTGATATCGCCGAGATGAAAGCAGTTTGCTAACCCACCCATGTTAGTTTTTTAAAGGGGGATCTGGCGGGAAAGTGTGTATGGGGAATAGTATCTTAAAAATGATTTTATATTTTAATTCAAATGAATAAAAATGATGGATTTTTCAATCATTTTATTTCATTTAAAATTTTATCTAAAGTCAGTGTAAGGGCGTTTATTTTATCTAAATTCTGTACATTTTAGATAAATCATTTAAATGAAAATTTAAATAAAATATAGACTGATTCGGGCAATATTGAAGTAATTTGAGCCTATACTCGTGATATTTCTCGTCCTTTTTTGATGGTTCCTGTCATTCTTGCATAAAAACACAAAATTTCAATGACTACCTGTGACAGTAAAGGTCTTTTTTGATCTCTAGTTCATAGTTTCTCAATTTTGACTGAAAAAAATGGTCCGACAAAAATCATTTTATATTCAAATTAAACTCATTTAAATGACAGTTTTTCCCTGTCATTTTATTCAATATTCTATTCAAATTCATCCGCAGAAAATATTTTATTTTTAATCAAAAATCAGTAAATTTCATCATTTTTAAGATACTAATGGGGAAGTAAATTTCGAATTTCTAACATTTGAAAGCACCTAACCTTATGCAAAATTGCATCCTGTTTCGATTTAATCCCATGTTTTGCAGCCCATTCTTCCTCAATGAAGCAGGGAAACCAGAGAGAAAGTGCGAAACAGGCCAAAATGTTGCGAAATCGCCTTTGGGTTTCTGCGTCACAGAGGAAAAATCGGCTGCAAAACATGGGGTTAGATCGAAAGAGGATGAAATTTTACAAAAGCATGTGCTCTCAAATTGAAGAAAAATATGAAACTTGCTCCTCTATACACTATTCTCGCCTGATCCCCCTTTAAACTTGGAAAATACGTACTGTATAAACGTACGAAACAAATGCAACGTACGTACCTACGCACATGGTACATCGGATTGGACATTGAAAATGAATTTATTCAGCATGCGATCTACCGTATTTCGAACACCTGCATAGATTACTTTTTTGCTGCCGTCGTAAAAAACACGAAAAACAAAACACACGACAACTCAGTCGCGTCCGTTTGAAAACAATCGTTCGTTATTCGTCGCAAAGTGGCAGGTCGCCTAATTGTCGCCTTCACCACACCTACGATTTGCCCTTAAAGGCGGGGGGTAACGTTAGGGGTCCAGCTAGAATTTTCAAAAATGCACACCACCATTGAATAGAGAATTTTTTTCTGCCCATATGCGTCATATGTCAAAAAGTTGTAGCTATGACCGTTTTTGAGTAACATAGGGTTTTCGATGTCACTTTCCCATAGCTGTGGACTATTGAAATCCCATAGTTGCGTTTTTGCTGTCTGTCGTGTTGATGGCGCAGTTTATGAACAAGGGGTAGGGACAGCTCCAGCTGACCCTGAACTCTGTTTTTCTACCATATTTCATTCGACTTTAGCATAGGAATGATCATAGTCCTTTCATCATGGTCCACAAGAGCGTGAATATAAAATGCGCAATCACGATGATTGGTAGCAAAACGCAACTTTGGGATTTCAATAGTCCACAGCTATGGGAAAGTGACATCAAAAACCCTATGTTACGCAAAAACGGTCATTGCTACAACTTTTTGACATATGACGCATATGGGCAGAAAAAAATTCTCTATTCAATGGTGGTGTGCATTTTTGAAAATACTAGCTGGAACCCTAACGTTACCCCCCGCCTTTAATCTTTGCTCCTGACACGGTACGTACATACTACATAGGTACTGCATAGAAGGTGGCAGATCTGTTCTTGATCCGGATATCTTAAAAAAGTTTAAATCAGAACGAACAATAACTTATTCAGTTTCTTCCCTGACTTGTCATTTTCTTGCAGTTATTTGATTATTGACTCGCCGCCATTCATAACCTCTCTCTACAACTATTCACAATTTTGTTTTTTAAAACAATCGTCATGCGGTTCACATTTGCTGTAACCTCGTTGACGATTTGCATATGGCTACTTGTCAACCGGATCTCACTGGTAAGAGGATGCGGCACAACAGTTGTCACAACTACAACTACAACGACGACTACTACCACTACATCAGGTGAGTCGTTACGCTACTACAGGTACGCCATGAGGTAAGGTACTTACATAATGCATGTACGTACATACTAGTACGAAGCAAGCGTAGACAAGAGAAAGCGATAAACATTGTACGTACGTACATGCCTAGGTGACCGACAACATTAAAATCTCGGCTCGATCAATGCAATAAGAAATTCAATTTTGACGCAAAAGTACCATACGACTTAGAATAGGATCCTATCCAGTCGACTGGCCCAAATTATCTCTCCTCCACCTTTTGAACGAGGTCCGTTCTAAGCATGTCTTGCATGTTCACTAAGAAAGTGAAAATTTAGTAGCTTGTAGGCCTACCTCACCAATTTTGCATAGAAGCAAAAATATTCTTTATCAATTTTGCAGCCTGCTCATTCACCCTGAGCGGAACTGACAACACCGCCTCTACGTTCACCAATGTCCAGTGCACAGCCACGGACTGCAACCCGACCGCCTGCACTTGCACCATCCAGAACGGCGTCACTTCGTCCGTGAACCGAGGATCAACCGGGGCGGGAGTTGGCTGGATCTGCAACCTTAAAGGGGGATCTGGCGAGAAATAGTTATGGCGGAGTCAAGTTTCATACTTTTTACTTAGGTACATTTGAAGCACCTACACCTTTAAAATTGTATCCTCTTTCGATCTAATCCCATATGTTTTAGAGCCAATTTTGCCTCTGTGATGCAGGGAACGAATCTGTTGGTTATAGTTAGACAGAAGATTTCTCAACATTTTGGCCGCTATATTTTGCGCATTCTAACTGGTTTCCTGCTTCACAGAGGCAAAATCGGCTCCTAAACATGGGATGAGATGGAAAGAGGATGCAATTTTACATAGGTGGGTGCTTTCAAATGAAATTAGAAACTTGCCTCCCCATTCAAACTTTTTTCCCGCCAGATCCCCCCTTTAGCGGGAATATCATTCAGTCGCTGATCGCCATCACCGATTCAACCGGATGTGCCGTTAACGCACCAGCGTCCGGCCAGGATTTCGGGCTCACCTGCAACAACGGCGTGTTGACTTCCAGCAATCTGGCCACAACCACCAACACTGCGGTCACTCGCTCCGGTATCACCGCCATTTCCTGTCCCAGTACCACCAACGTGCAACAGTGCCCGTGATTACATACTACTGTTAGGGTACTGCGGGGTAAACCCGGCCATGGGAAACTTTCTAATGAGCTATTGGGTGTCATCATTCGCTGAAACAACAAGTTGACAGGAGCTTTAGGTGACCGGGTTTACCTCATAGTACCCTAATTTGATTGCAATTCGAATGTACAGAACTGTAAAGTTTTCGCCCGTAAAAAATAAACATCAAAATTCAGTGTCCTGATGGCTGATACCGTTATCTTGCACGTAAAAACAACATGGTATAGAATTTTATGACCGACACCTGCTTGTGTCAACGTCGCCGAAGGGTGCGGATACCTTTTTGCCTACGTAAAATATAGAGATGGGCCGAGACTGGATTGTTGCTGAAAACGAGACCGAGACCGAGACCGAGACTTAGAATATTTTCCGAGACCGAGATCGAGACCGAGATTAGGGAATTTTGTCGAGACCGAGACCGAGATCGAGACCGAGACCGAGACTAAGCATTGATATAATAACTTATGGAAATTCTTTATTATTTTTTCTGATGGTCGTTTTCTATGAAAATTTTGATGGCGAAAACAGTGGCGAATAGGTGCTTCACTTCTATTTTCTACATTGCATGGCTAAAATCGCCCCGCAGGGGAAATTTTTTCATGATAGACAGCTAAAATCTCAGCAGAAATGCATGAAAATGCTTGTGAAAGCACGATTTAAATCTAGTCTCGGTCTCGCCTAAAATAGGCCCTAAAAGTTGCGAGACCGAGACCGAGAATTTGAAAATTCTAAAGTCGAGACCGAGACCGAGACCGAGATCGCCAAAAATGACCGAGATTTCCGAGATCGAGACCGAGACCGAGAGTCTCGGCCCATCTCTAGTAAAATAGTAATGCGCGTTTCGCCTCAGGGGTGTAGTCGACAAGTAGTCTGTCTGCCTTGGGGGCATTTTTGTCGTCTTTGTTATTGCCATCGAAGACAATTGAATGTGACGTATTGATCCGGTAAAAAATGTCTGTGTATTTTGCGAAAATTGATACTGATACTTTTGGTAAAACAGTACAACATACGTGATACGGCCTGGCTGCCCATGCATACGGATAGTTTTATTTTTTGATTCAAATGCAACATACTGTGTACTGTATAATACACACGCATATTTCCATGATCGATCGCACTTAGGTCGCATATCTATCTACCAACAGAACAACAAAAAGACACTCTACATCACTGTGCTAAAGCGAACACGCATTCCAACTTCATCTACGTTCATCCATCATACACTTGATAAGAATAGTAACAAGGCGACTCAACAGTATCAAGCAAGCAAGCAAGCAAACACTTCCATCCAAACATCCGTACGTACGACGTACATACTTTTACTAAATAAACTCGCTTACAGTACAGCTGACGGTAGAAAGTACATACGTCATACAGGTAGTATTTCATTTCATTTCATCCATACATACGTTTGAGTTGAGACATTTGCATTATCAAGATTATACAGATCATTCAACGAAACACATGGCAGACTTTGTTGGTAATCAACTGTAAACTACATACGGATCCTATTCCAATCTCAACCAACGGGCTACACAACAGCGAAAAACAAAACACCACTATCATCGTCTGCGACATGCATGAACTTGTACACGCACGTACATATGTAATCAATTTTCCGCTACTACGCAGAATACGTTTCATGGCAATGCACTGTCTATAGAGCATAATGGGGTAAACCCGGCCACCCACGGTAACCGCCTTCAGTCCTCCGTACTAACTAGGTGGCCGGGTTATACCTACAGCACTACATTTCGCTCAAAATAGCATGGTACTGTGGGGTAAACCCGGCCAAAAAGTAAAGCCGGCCACCAAAGCTCCTTTGAGCTTGCTATTTCAGCAAATAATGAACCAAGTAGCGCATTTGAAAGAGGAGGTTCAAGGAATCGATCAGCAGCTGTGATACGCAGCCCTGAAACTTCACAGGTGGCCGGGTTTACCCCATAGTACCCAGTAACCTACTGCGCACGTATGGCAACAGCTGTGACCGAGGATAGCGCATTCGATTCCCGTTCGGTTCGGTCCTATTTCTCTCTCCCTTCCCCTTCTGGGCCCGGCTATCGCCATACGGAACGCGGTACGTCACAACCTTACTTCACACATCACTCAACACACAGTTATTCTCCGGCATATTCACGCCCATCTTAAACACCGTGTTCCGATGCTTGAATCGGTAGAACGGCGTGCGTCTTCCCCCACCCTTCGGCGTCACTTCCAGATTCTGTATGTGCACGGGGCCCGGAATTCGTAAGAGACAGCGTCCTATAGCGGCGCCGAACCCTCTGACCTTCTGCGGCGAGATATTCGGGTCGTCCGGGGGCAGGCGGACACTCAGGGTGCGCGGGGTGAGGCGGGCCGTCGCGGTTTGCTGCTGCTTCTGTTGCTGTTTGGCGTAGGCCGAGAACCAGTCGCGGGCCAATTCCACCCACACGTTCTGTTCTTTCTGCACGCAGGTGGGCTGCAACTCGCAGAGACGCAGGCGCGGAAAGAGGGCGAAGATTCTGAGAGGAAAAACAAACATGCAGAGAATAGGCTTGACTTATGGAATAGTTGCGGTAACGCGATTGGGCTGGTCGATAGCGACCCCGCGGTATATAGTCAAAGTTTGGATCGGTGTCTGCGCGGTCGTCGACGTCTTTTTTATCAATTCTTCTTTTCGCTCGCTCCATTTCCGCTCCCAGGTGATTGAACAAGGTCGACGACCCCGCAGGCACCGATCCAAACTCTTCACTAATTGCCGCGGGGTCGCCATCGACCAACCCAATTCCCTTACTGCATATGGTGGATAGGCTTGAATTATGGACGAGTTGCGGTAACTCGATTGGGCTGGTCGATAGCGACCCCGCGGTATTTAGTGAAAGTTTGGATCGGTGCCTGAGGGGTCGTTGACCTTGTTCAATCATCCGGGAGTGGAAAAGGAGCGAGTGAAAAGAAGAAATGATTACAAATGACGTCAACGGTCCCGCAGGCAACTGATCCAATCTTTCACTAAATACCGCGGGGTCGCTATCGACCAACCCAATCGCGTTACCGCAACTCGTGCATAAGAGTACATGAAGCAAGGACAGAAATCCGCACCGGCTTTTCTATTTTACGCAATACGACTTGAGTTCCATAGCGAACTCTCAGTGCCCAGACTATATAGTCAGTCTGACACAAGGTAGCGAATCGGTTTTGTGCAAAATAGCACATTTTTTCGACGCATTTTAAAGGAAATGGGATAGTTTGAAAAGATCCAACCATACAAATAAGTACCTACATATGGTATCGAATCCATAATTTGGACGGTTTTGCCCCACGCTACCCTACACATGCTGCACTTACTTATTGAAATCCTTGAAGATGTTGCGCCTAGTTGTGGAGAAAGGCACACGGAAGTGGGTGACCGCCTCGCAAAGCGTCTCCCTCTCCCTGTCCTCCGCTTCCAACTCCGCCACCATCGCATCCAGAAACTCGCTTCGAACCTGGAAAGAAATACCCGTAAGAGGTGCGCAGAGGCATAATTTTTAGGTCAAAAGCAGGTCTATTAGGGCATAATTAGGTAAAAACAGGGTTATTCTAGTACAATACACCCCCAAGCAGGCTTATAAGCATCTCAGCTTGATGTGGGAGTGGCTTATGGGTAGCTATGACCAGCTTCAATAGGCAGCTTCAGGTACACTACAGTACATATGGGGCAATGCTAAATGATAGGAGATTCCTATCGGATGGGGTAAACCCGGCCGGTTTTTTGGTAAACCCTGGAACCAATGTAGCAGCAACAACGGCCTTCCAGCAGCAGGTGGTCGGGTTTACCCCACAGTACCCCCACTTCAGGGTCCGAAGAACACAGCAGTTCGAAAGCACATATTGACCAGTTGCGCTAAGACTTGGGTGGTTGCGAAGTGGCCACGCGTATTTAGTGTAAGGCTAGATCGACGTCATATAGTCATCTGGTTCAAGCGAAAAGAAGCTCGAGCTAAACAAAAAGACAACAAACGACGTCGACGACCAGGTCAGCACCGATCTAAAGTTACACCAAATACCGTGGGCCTAGTTCGGTACCAGCCAAAAGTCATAGCGCAACTGGTCAATAAACAGCGGCCTACGTACGCACCTCCCCAACCACGTCAGCACCGATCTAAGGTTGCACTAAGTACCGGGGGGGGGGGGGGGCACCTCGGTACGGGCCAAAAGTCATAGCCCAACTGGTCAATAAACAACGGCCTACGTTCATATCTCGCCGACCACGTCAGCACCGATCTAAAGTTATACGAAATACCGCGGGCTCGGTACAGGCCAAACGTCTTATCGCAACTAGTTAAAAAATAAACAGCGGCCTGTGTACCTCTGGCATGAGGAGACGGAAGGGTGTGGATTCCGGCTTGGGACGAGAACCGCACCCCAGCAGAGCTCGGGCGAAGGACTTGCCGCTGGTATCGAAATGGGTGCGCTCAGACACCGAGAAACGACTCAGATCCAAAACGCGGAGGGAGGATTTGCCTGAAAAAAAGAGAAAAGTAAGATACTGTGGTGTTACGTACTGTGTACGCATATGGCAATAGCGTCCGAGGCCAGTAGTGTATGTAAACTAGTTTGGCTAGGCACGTATCCAAGGCGAGTGTAGCCATCTGTCTCTGGGACGGCACCTGGTGGTGTGTCTAAGTCCACAGCTGTGTGACCAAGGGTAGCGGGTTCGATTCCCGTTCAGACCGATTTCTCTCCCCCCCCCCCCCTCTTTCGGGGCCCGACTTTGGCTATCGCCATGTGAAACGCGGCAGGTCACAGTGGGATAAACCCGGCCACCTAATACTGAAAACGGAAGGCCGTTCTTTCTACGTGGAACGTCGTGGGTGGCCAGGTTTATCCCAGCAATAAACCGGCCTGGTTTACCCCAAGCTACCCCACAGCTCCATGCTTCAACACGAAAATAACCCGGATCCCGTACCTTCCAATGCCACACCCAGCACTTTTGTGATTTTGAAGTTCTTCGGCCCGCGCATACAGCCGGCCATACTGAAGCGTCTGAGCTCTTCGCACAGAGAAATGACGTTGAAACAGGTGAGCAACTCCTTTTCGGTGATGCGCGGCTCGCCAGAACTCCACAGCATGTGCAAGTCTTGCAAACTGTCGGTCCATGAGCCTGGAAACAGTAGCGCGCTACACACGTGGTGGGTAAACTCACGGGAAATTTCCCATAAATATGTGATGAAGCATAGGGAGTCCTGGTGAATTTACCGGGAGTTTGAAACTCACCACGTGTGAACACGCGAGAAAAATGTTGCCCTTGGGAGCAAGTGAGAATGCTCTACATGAAAAATAAAACTCAAGTTCAAACTCACCGTGAATTCATCGTGAGTTTAGTCACCACGTGTGTAGCCCACTAGTGGCAAGTATGGACCAGTTCCGCTTAAGAAAGCAAGGGTTGTCGCGAGCTGACCCCAGTGTGTTTCAGTTTATTGGACGGTGAGTTTTTTGGTGGGGTTACCAAGTGGTCAAAACGCACTGAAAAACAGAGGGGTTAACACATACCGCGACCTTGGCGTCAATAGTGGGCCACACACGTGGTGAGTAAACTCACGGTGAATTCGAACTTCGAGTTGAACTTCGAGTTTTATTTTTCGTGTAGAGCATCCTCACTTGCTCCCACGCGTAAAATTTTTCTCACCTGTTCACACGTGGTGAGTTTGAAACTCACGGTGAATTCACCGGCCTCCCTATGCTTCATCACATACTTATGGGGAATTCCCCGTGAGTTTACTCACCACGTGTGTAGCCCGCTATTGTTGGCAACAAATTGTTGTCCGCTTATGTATGGGTGTTGTCGATTTGTTGGTGGTTTGTTGACGAACGGACAACAATCCGACAACACGCATACATAAACGGACAACAAACGAACAACAAACCGACTAGAGCTTATCGACTTGTTGCCAACAATGAAGCCAGGTCGAGGTTAACTCCGAACTCGCACCACCACCCAATACTCTGAGCGTGTAACGAATATCCAGCTCCCTACACATACCAAAAATATACCGTATTTTTGGGTGTATATCCCCCCTGAGTATATCCCCCCCCCCCAGTGTATAACCCCCCATTGGCAAAACAAATTTTGTCCTATGTATATCCCCCCTGGTGTATAACCCCCCATGTACTGGAAGGTACCTAACCTACCTATGTAAGCTGGTCATAAGCTAGCTATAGCTACTCCTACAACATGCTACCATGCCTATAAGCTTAGCTGAGCATGTCATATACTAGAATAACCCTGTTTTGATCGCGATTATGCCCTAAAACACGTACTTTTGACCTCAAAAACATGCCTCTACACACCTCTCAAAAACATAAATTTTGTCCCATGTATATCCCCCCCCCCCAGTGTATAACCCCCATCAGACCTCTCGATTTTTGTATAGCCCCATGGGGCTATACACCCAAAAATACGGTACTGTAATTCTGCTTAGGGGAAGAATGGACGACTTAGTGAAATATCCAATTATTTAGATACCCGATTATTAGAGTTTCACGATACCAAATAATTGGGTTTACGAAAACAAATAATTGGGGAGCATATCTACCAGGGATGGTTTCTTTCGTTTACACTAAGTCGTCCATTCTTCCCCTAAGCAGAATTATATATTTTTGCCCATACCAAGAAGCGTGTAAGTCGTAGAGAAGTCCACAAACAGTCCCTGTAGGTTGAGCTGCGTCAATTTCCTGGGGCATCGCTTTTGAAGCCTAGACAAGGCTCTCAGCAGGTATCCCATGGTTTCCTGTGCATTTTGCGCCGGAACGTCCTCCTCAAAGATTAACTGCAGCCCCTTTAGCCCCCTGGCGCGCTCCCAGATAAACTCCAAAGCGCTGGAAATAACCCGCCAATTTTTCACGGTAATTTTCTGCGGGCGAGCGGCAGGCCCGTTGCGGGAGGAGTTAACACCACCGCCGTTTTCCTCCTCCTCGTCTCTGATTGGCTCGTCGCAGAAATCGATTTCCGTCGGCTCGCCCGCGTCGTCCTCTGATTGGCTGCCGGCCACCCGGCGGATGGTAAGCGACAAATAGGCGACGCTCGACCAGGCGATTTCCGACGCCACCTGCCGGAGTCGACGGCAAACCAGTTGCAGGCGCCGGCGACTGCGGAAGCCGTTAACTCGTCCCAACACGTTCGCCAACACCTCGTCAGGAAGCTCCAGTAGCGTGCGATCATGCGTGCGGCAATACAGCTGCATGTAGGGCCGAGCAGTGGTGGTTCGGGATGAGTTAAAGGGGGGATGCGGCAAAGATTTGTCCATAGTGAAGGTGTTGAGCGATTTTTGAAAATTCGTTCGGCGAACCTATGCAGTTTTTTATGCTGAATCGATCCCACCCACCTGTCTCGACGCGATTTTGCCTCTTCGCTGAGAAAACACACCGTTTTGCACGAAAACGTTGCGAAACACGCAATACAAGTGGGTTTTCTCTGCGAGAAGGCAAAATCGCAACGAGACAGGTGGGAGGGATCGATTCAGCATAAAAAAACTGCAGAGGGTCACCAAAAAAATCCGAAAAATCGATCATCGCCTTCACTAAAGAAAATCTTTGCCACATCCACCCTTTAAATTCGTCGTCCATCGTCGCAGCCTCGTTTTCGCCCGTCGTCGACGCGTCCTGATTGGCCGGAGAGCCTTCGAGATCGAAATCATCGATCTCACCCTCTTCTTCTTCATCACTACTGGACGATTGTGCCTTGTAACCTGCTCCGCTACCAAATTTGGCCATAAATGAATGCAAACTGCCCCTCTTAGGTCCCTGTGGCCCCTTGCGGTGTGTACGTGCAGCAGACGCCCCCGTGGCTGCCCCAGCTTGTTGTTGCTGATTCAAATTTGATTTTCGCGCCCTTTTCGCGGGAGGCGGAGCTTTTTTGGAGCTGCTTGCTGCTGATTGGCTGGTGCTTGGTTGCTGCGAATTATCATCATTGTTTGATGAGTTATTCGAGTCGGAATCAGAATCATCAGACGAAGAAGGAAGGGGATTGTGTTTGGCGCCTTTTTTAGGCGATGAGCCACCACCTTTACCAGAGGTAGAAGCCATATGTAGACGTGTGGAGACTGTAGAAGTTCACTGCTTTCTTCTAGTTATGAGAATAGATTTGGGTTGAAACCAGAAAAAGTGACCTATTATTTGTTATTATGGCAATTGGGGTCTTGCTCTATTGTGTTCTGCTGACACCTCGTTGTTTACGCTGGGGTACCCATGTTATGTGCTATTTTTATTACAACTTGTAATCAAAAAATGCAAACAATGTAGTTTTTGCACGTGTTTGTGTCTTGTGTCTGGTTTAGGCAGCCTAAGTCTTCATTATGTACGCAGGAGTGAACACACGACACAATCGCGGCTAAAATTACATTGCTTGCATTTTTTGAGTAAAATTTGTAACAAAAATACTACATAACGTACGTCGTACATATTAGTATACAAAACGACATTTTTCCTGACGTTTCAGCGAAGTTTTCGGCAAAAATTTATGTCTGCATACGTATAGTGTCGTTTTGTACGCAGTGAAGAGTGTGAGGCACATAATCTCTTGTGACACTTTTTCTTATTTCAACCAAATCTTTGAGGAAATCGAGCTGACTCCCTGTTGAGAAACACAAGATACTTTCTTTCCTTTTTCCACTTTCCGCAATCAGGCATACAAAGCCAGGAAGATGTGCAGACGTTTTTCGGCTTCTATTTACAGGAAATTGAGCTATTCCTCTGCTTTTCTTTCATATTCATTTCACAGTTCTTGTTTTGTTCTTCACTTCACCTTTCTTCTTTTTACATTTTTCATAAATCGGGCGTAACAGCATTCATAGCTTTGCGAGGATTTGTTTTTGTTCTCAATCCATGTAGCTTTGCACATAAAAGGATCAAAACTAAACTTCGCAAAAGTGCTAACGTAACACAACGACGGAGCTCGAAAAAAAACTGGGTGTACTGTAGCCCAAAATAAATAAATAAATAAATAACTGTTCATTGGAAATCATTTTATTACCAAACTGTCCGAGTTCATGCAAGGCTATAATTACTGCTCATAAACTAACAAATCAAAAGGTCATTTTCAGGCTGAAGTTTCGCCGTGATCATTTCTTACCAGGCCCCGGCATCACGCAGTATTTTATCCACTTATGACAATGGCCATTCTTCCATTTCACACATTTACCACCCCATTTCCAGCATCCACTGCCAGCTGCGGCGTCTTGGTCGTCAAGGCCAGGGGGCACAGTGACCAAATAATTTGCATTACTTTTTTGGGAAAAATTATAGCTGTCCCACCATAGGATTTTTTGGTTCACGGAGAATCAAGCATTTGAAAACTTTGTCGCTTCTGTATGTTATCGGTACGTTTCATACCCTTTCTTACCACGCTGACTGCCAGTACTGCGTAATCCGTACTGCGCTGCGTGTTTGACTCACGCACTGGCTGCCCAATTACTGCTTCCCGTGTCCTTGCATCTCTTAATTACACGCTGACCGTTAGGAACAAAAATAAAAAGGCTGGTTTGTCGGTCATTCTATCAGATTTATGCATTTACAGTATCGTATTATGTACGTATCACACATAACACTTACAAAATCGCAGTGTATTGATGTTTGTCACTTTGCAAGTAAACAAGCAGGTGCAAATTGCTACAACATTATTCCATCGCTTCAAGTTCAAACGTTGTTTCCGATCGAACTCAGAGTCCGGGAAGTCATGTTGTCGAAGTTGTTTCTGCCCTAAAAAATATCACTACTGCAATGCTGCAATCGCGATCACTACCCTCCTCAAGCTCCCAGAAAATTCGTACAACCCGCGGGTCGGTGTGGAGTGTGGACAGCTGCTTGACAAAAACCAAAGGTTTCCTACTCTGGTGCGCGCGTAGACAGTTGCAAAATAAGAGGACCAGCCGACGGAAGCGCTTGGCTTGGCTTGGCACGATGTCTACGCGCGCGCGCCGTACTTTGTACGCGGCGCATAGACAACTTTGGTTTTTCTCAAGCTGTGCACTAGTGCACACCGACCCGGGGTGTACAACTTTTCTGGGAGCTTGATGGCTGCTATATTCAAACCATGAGTAAAATATAAGCCTAAAAAATATGCTGTACTACTGTACGTATTCAATTCGCAAATGAGAGATGCGAGAGCCGTACGTACTCAATTTCAACTCACCCATTTTCATGAGGCGCATATGCTTGATTTTCAATGTAGGTGTGACTGGGGTATCTTGATGAATAACCTACAAATAAAGAAAGGATACTAACGTTGCCTTGCCATTATCACCACAATGACGTACTGTACGTCATACATATCGCAACTACTGGCTGAAAACCATCTGACGTAATTTGTACATGATCCCTTACTGACGGTGGGCCCTTGACCCACAGCGACCGTGTCCCGTTTCTTCTCGTCGACTTTTTTCTTCACCATAGCCAACGCGAGCAGTACCATGCTCAGCAAGAGACCCAACAGCAAACCCGCAGTGAACGACCAGCCGTGTTGCGGTCGCAGAACTTGCGCCAGCTGCTTCAACGAAGCCGCGTTAAGCCCACCGCCGCCGCCGATAACAACACCCGATGAGGAAGACCCTGTATGTGATGATGTGGATGCGGAGGACGACCCGGTAGCCGAAGTGGACTTGGACTTGCCCCGTACGTCTTGATGGATCATTGGAACTGAAATTTTGGAAAACATACAGGAAAAGGAGGCAATTTTATAGTCTGGCCAGTAGGAGTTTGGCATGGCATTTAGGGCGCGTTGTGTAATTTAGCACAGGGTCCCACCACTGATTTTCTCAGGTGCTCACAGATCAACAGTTTTTACTTACTCTGCCACTGAAAAATTGGCCAAAAGTGAGTAAAATCCACATGGCAGACTCAATAAGCCAAAATCAAAATACACAATTTCTTTTGGTCAACTAAGTTTACCACTTCCAAAATATTGTTGGAAACAAAATTTTTTGGAAGCACAAGTGGTAAAAGTCATTTTGGCACTGGCAAACCATAGAAATTCGTGGATTTGAAAGTGGTAAACTTAGTGAACCAAAATAAATTACAAATTTTGATTTTGGTTTATTGAATCTGCCATATCTATGTTACTCTGTTTTTGGCCAATTTTGCAGTGGAAAAGTGAGTTCATGACTTAGAAACCTACAGAGGAGTTTGTTCCAAGTTATAGCGATCGCAAAACGAGATTCTGTAAACAACGCAACGCGCCCTAAATGCCATGCCAAACTCCTACTGGCCAGACTATAATCATTAATTATTATTAATCATTAATCATTAAAATGCCCAGTTCGTTTTGATGGGTCATTTGAACTGAAATTTCGGAAAAACATAGGAAAAGGAGGCAATTTTAATCATTAATTATTATTAATCATTAATCACTAAAATGCCCTGTTCGTTTTGATGGATCAATGGAACAGAAATTTTGGAAAAAATAGGCAAAGGAGGCGATTTTAATCATTAATTATTATTAATCATTAATCATTAAAATGCCCCGTTCGTGTTGATGGATCAATGGAACAGAAATTTTGGAAAAAATAGGCAAAAGGAGGCGATTTTAATCATTTATTATTATTAATCATTAATCATTAAAATGCCCCGTTCATTTTGATGATCATTTGAACTGAAATTTTGGAAAAACATGGAAAAGGAGTCAATTTTATTCATTAATTATTATTAATCATTAATCATTAAATGCCCCGTTCATTTTGATGGATCATTGGAACTGAAATTTTGGAAAAACATAGGAAAAGGAGGCAATAATGATCTCTATTTTGGGACATAATGTGTGGAAAATGCGACATCTCAATCAAAAAGGACGTAATCTATTGTATTGTACATTTTTGATTCTCAAAATTTGTATCGTCCCAAAGCCCAACACAAAATTGTGCGGTAACAAGTGTCGAGCAATACAACAGTGTAGAGAAGATGCATAAACAAAAACTACTGTAGGAAGCTAAGGTTGTTCATGGTACCTTTCTTGAAAGTCATGTAGAAGCCCCTGTAAATCACGCTGCCGTCAGTTGTGAACCAGACATGAACCGTTGAGCCGTTGCTTTGAAAAGTATGCAAACGATTGTTGGACATTCTGCCCTTCAAGCTACAACATAACATACAGGCACACCGCAGTTTATCCCTGCTAGCTTGCTTTACTCTTCGAAATGCTTTATGCATACCCCAGTACCCAAACAAACCCACACCGCATTATTACATTGCAATCCTATTGCTGCGTATCGTTGCAGGCCCGTCGTAAATTCCGACATTGTCAGTGTCGCCAGATTCGGTCATCAAATCTTTCAATTTCAGTTGAATTTGGTAGCCGTCAGGCGCGGTAATGTGATATTTGCAGCTCAAACTATTGCAATAGGGCACTGGATAGCCAGGAGAGGTCAAATTTTGCTCCTTTTCTGTGGCAATTAGCTGACTGCGACCGCAACTGCAATCTTAAAACACGCTTAGATAGTAAAGTACGTAAGAAGGTAATGCTGTAAAAATAATAACCTCAAGGGCAGCTAACAAAATGATTACTGTAAAAATACGGCAACACTTCTAGTAAACTGCTGTGACATGGTGGCATTGCCTTACTTTGCTTATGCCACGCATAGTTCAACTGAAATCCTGGATCAGTCACCGAAACGGCGTCATGAGTGTGAAAATGGACCAAAATCGGCTTTGACGCACTGCTGACCACTTGACTGTTATTGCTACTGCTTCCAACATACCTGCAAACCAAATTGTTTTTTCTTGGGTAGATTCGACGCAATGAAGTTCACTCACAGTGCAATAATAATGAAGCTACGTACATACAGTATGAACAGTTCCGAATCCACAAAATATCTTGAAAATTTTGAGGCTATAATCAAAGCATTACGTTCTAATAGTGTCCGGATATCCTGTGCTTAGAAATCGACCGCTGTAGATCTTCAGGAAATCCCTGGTTGCGTGAACTCTCATCCACATCAGCCTCAGGGAAACAATATTCGCGTCTTGGCCAGTGGGCGGGTGAAAAACCCAGAAACAATCCAGCGGTCCACAAGCACCGTGATGCAAACCTCCCACGATTGTGGTGATGTTTTTGGGATTTGGTGAAGGACAGGTACAATCTTGAAAAAAGTAAAAATCGCTCCCCTGCCCTGTCTAACATTATCTGTAAAGTACCTGCCATAGGGTAGTGTGGGGCAATCCTGGACTTGCTGAACTTTGCTGAAGCTTTGCTGAACTTGCCGCTTCAGCAAATGACGAACGTGGTAGGTTATTTGAAAGAGGAGACTTCAAGGAATCGATGGCAGAATACTTGTCTCAATCGGTCGTATGGTTGCTGAGATATACCTAGTGTAGGTGTCCGGGATTACCCCCGTGTCCGGATTTACCCCACAGTACCAGTACCCTATTAGGTACGTTACTACTTTACTTCTGTTCCTGTTGACTGCCCGAAAAGTTGCGTTGAATCCTCCTTTCAACAGCTGTGAAGTTCCCGTTTCCAACCTCATATTTCCTTGGTGATCGTCAAAAGTAAATCTCGCATTAGAAAGACTGCCTCGAAACCTCAAATAAATTGTCAACTTCAAAAGCAAAAACAAAAACTGTACAGGAAGCAAGTAATAGGCAAAGTAATAGGCATGATTTAACGAACGTACGCCCTTCACTGGTACGCATGGCGGTTCACCCTTCACTTTTCCTTACTACCTACCCTATGTATGTTTGGCAGTTCGTAAATAATACAGGGTGTTTCGAAAATTTCTTTACTTCATCAGCGGCAAATTGTATCCATGCAATCGCGAAGGAATCGATAGCAGATCGCCGGACGCAAGATGAAATTTGTGGAAATTCACTTGCAACACTTTGTGCTCGGGCACCGAAATACCGTAGGTGCAGTTCAGTTTGTTGCAGTAAGTGTAGGGAAAACCAGGCGATTGAAATTTGCCACCATCTCCCGAGAAATGAGTTTGCTTACAGACGCAGGCTAAAAGAACAGAACAAACTGTAGGCTGTGCAAGTATACAATACAAATAGGGTGTTTCATAATAAACTCTCCGGATGTTTGTGCCTCTCATTCATCATCAGAGCGTTCGATTTTAGTGCGCTCTTTTACGTTTGGTAGCTTAGGCTTCTCCAGTTCGGTAGGCAAAATTTCAGCCCTGTAGTCCTTCTATCAAGGAAGTTATGAAAGCTCAAACTTTCGGACCCAAAAATTTACGTTTTTTCACTGTGGGGATAAACCCGAGCTAAGGCCGAAGCTAGCACTTCGCGGATGATTTTTCTCAATTTTCTTCACAATGGCATAGTAGATTTGGTTCTTCCGCGTCTTACATGGGATATTGAACAGGGTTTGAAAACATATTAGCTTTTGGATGGTACAATACAATATGCTCTTTATTGTAAATACAACATACCCGCTTAACGGCAAGAATGCACCTTTTTGGCCTTTTCGCACTTTTCATCCTACAAAAAAAATTTTGGTATTGTTGTAGGGATTATTGGGAAAATTTCGTTTTATCCTACAATTTTTTGTAGCATGTTTCATGAAAATACTAGTTTTTCCTACAAAAAAATTTTGTCTAGAAATCAACTTCCTACAACATTTCCATTCTTCCCACATTTTGATTTTACATTTTTTGGCGCTGGATTTGAGTTTGCTCACAAAATATTTTTCACTAATTCGCCATTCCTAGAAAGGACATCCTACAAACTTTTTGTAGGAAGAAAACTAAATTTTTAGCAAACACAAATTACTCACTACAAATTTTTTTGGCTAAAAACTCGAATTACATACATCCTACAAAAAATAAAAGTAATCTTTCCATACTTCCACTATAGGGAAATCCTACAAAAAAAATTTGTAGAAAAAATCCACTTGTCGTTTAGCGGATACATAAGGCAATCCTCGATTTCTGAGGTCAGCCTTACTCAGCTATTTTGAGCTGCTTCCTGTTGGCCTAGAAATTTGAAATTTTGGATGGATAATCGTTGAAGCCTTGGCTACTTATTGCAAAAACCGCATTTAAAATGACACCCCGTTGTGGAGATAGACACAAACATCCGGAGAGTATATTATCATAGAACAGAATACTGTAAACCATGCAATTTTCGAACGCACAAATATTTCGAACAGAAGGCGGGGGGGGGGGGGGGTCGTTTAGTTCGAACACTTTAATTTTCGAACACAGAGCTCAGCCAAGCTGTTGTATGTACGTACCTACGTACGTACGTACGACGCACGCAACACCAACAATTTTTTTCCCTTCGCTAACCTATGGTAAAATCTGGTCCATCGCCTATTCAGATGTCAATGTTTATCGTTTGGTGATGCATGGTGCTGTATATATGTACCATACCATACCGTATGGTGCTGTACATATGTACTGAGGAAGTACATACCATACCGTATGTACCGTATGGTGGTACTTTAGCAGTAAATTTGTTTAACATACAAAAAATTCGAACCATATGTAATTTTCGAACAAAAGTTTTTTGTTCGAATTGTTCGAAAATTACATGTAGGGTAGCATGGGGGAAAGTGGGACACCCAACAAGATCTCCAGAACCATAGCCCGAAACAAGGCAAGTAATATACCAAAAGATAGGTCTTTTAAAACTGGTTTAAGGGTGCCAAGTATGACCAAATTGCTAAACTTATTTAGAGAGTTATTAGCAATTTTCGGTGGTGGGGGAAAGTGGGACAGGTGGGGGAAAGTGGGACACCTAAGCATTTTGCACTGTTTGAGCCTGTTTGACCAGTTTTCGAGTTGCGGTTGGTTGCAGGGGTAAAGGACAGAAACAGGGGAAGGTTTTCGAATGTAGCTGCTTATTGGTTTCCCGAAAAAACTAGGGAAATATAGGTCACAAACGAAAATAGAAAAGGTCGCTACTATAGCCACAGTATGTGTTAGTATGGTGGGGGAAAGTGGGACACCAGAGCATTTGTACACATTTTTGGCATTTCTGGTCACTTTTCTCATTCTACCTGGAAGCAGAGGAAAAAACAACCAAGAGAGGGTTTTCAAACGCAGCTACTACTCGAATAATTAGGCAAAAATATTAAAGATATTAAAATATTAATAGGCACGCCTTTCCACGCACTAGTTCTTAGTATGGTGGGGGAAAGTGGGACACTTTCGATTTTAAAATAGATAAAGATTCAGCTAGGAAATAGAAAATATAAAAAATTGGGAAAATAGGCCACAACAACTTGATACTACTCTGCCATGCTTCATTATGGAGAGGTGTCCCACTTTCCCCATCCTTCATCACAGTGGAAGGGTGTCCCATTTTACCCCACTAAGTACTGAAATTGTTTTTTGCTATATCTCCAGTACCAGTGAGGCGATTTGGTTGAAACTTCGCCAGGGGGTAGGGTACCACGCCCCCTTGCCCCCCACATATCGTGTGTTCATTTATAACCTACAGGGTCTATTTACGCACTGTCCAAAGTTTGACCATTTTCGACCTCCTGCAGAAAAACGTCAACCAGTGACGTTGATGTTTCAGCAAATAGTGAAGTTAGTATCTCAAAAGAAAGAGGAGAATTCAAGGATCACAATGGTACCATGGTTGCTGGGGTTTGTCTTGTTCAAAGTGGAGTTATAGCACTTTGAATGTTGGGTGTCCCATTTTATCCCTGTCCCACTTTCCCCCATGTTACCCTACGTTCGAAAATTTCATGGTTTACAGTACGTAGGGCAGTGCCAATAAAAAATAAAATAAATAACCAAACGGAAACAAGAAGAAAAATATCATAAAAATAAAACAAAGAAAAATGATCGAAAATATCCGAGTTGTAAGAAAAACAACTCTAAAATGGACTTATTTGAGTAAAAAATACACACTGTAACGTTTCTTACGTCCTTCCACTTGCTTGAAGGTGGCTCTAAATCCCTTGTGAGCCGTGTCGGAATCACTATTGAATATCAACATCATCGCAGGCTTGCGACTTGTAATGGTTCGCGTTTCGCTAATTCTGCCACTCAATCTAAAAAAAGTCAACAATTTTAACAAAAAAGTATTTGCATAATTAACGACAAAAATAGTTATTCATTCAACGAATACGAACTTTAACCTTGAAATTAAGATTACTTCGTAATCAAAGCCTTTGCATTTGTCGAATTGCCGTCATAAATCGAGAGCGAATCGTAGCGATGTTCCATCTCGAACTCCTGCACCGTTAAGCGGATACTGTGCGGCGACTGGGTCAACAGCATGTAGAAGCACTGCAAATTGTGGCAGTAATTCCGCGGGTAATTCGGCGAACTGATGATCGTCTCCGACTCCGTAGCCGTGTGCAGAAAGTTCGGACAAGCGCACTGGTCTTCGCTGGCTAGAAAATATGAAAAAAAACTTGAAACCTCAACTTCACGGGTTTACCAAAAAAAAGGTCGCCGCCGCCAGGTGAAAGAAATTCGGGCAAGCGCACTGGTCTTCGCTCGCTAGAAAATGGGCAAAAAAACTTGGAACCTCAACTTCACTGGTTTACCAAAAAAAGGTCGCCGCCGCTGCCGGATGAAAGAATTTTTACCGTTGAAACGAGTAAAAGTCGCCAGAAAGCCTTGTCTCGTCACACTGCCGTCGGTGGTAAACTTCACCTCCAATGCACCGTCGGAGCCTACAGTATACTTGGGAAGAGTTTCAGATTCCAAACTGCCGGAAAGCCTAAAGTGTACGTACATTAGAAAGACTACATGTCTCTTTATTTTGGGCCTATTTACAATATTCAGTTACTATTTATATTTATTGATTTATTCAAAGCCCCCCCGCCATTTCTCTACTTTGCAAGGCTTTGCTCAATGGCTGGATTGACAAATATGATCTCCAAGAAGTCGTTATTGGCCTCAGTATCGAAGGACTGAATATGCAGACGAATGCTGGTACCAGGTAGGCCAGGTTTGATGATCCATTTGCAAACCAAACTGTTGCAGTATTCGTCGGGATATTGCGGAGATTTCAGCTCCCCGCTCATGTCAGCTGAGGAGAAAGTGACTGCAGAAGAACAACCGCAGGATGCTAAAAAAAACAGATGGAAAACGGCTACCCCACACCCACAGTACCAAAGTTGGGTACCATAATGGGGTAAACTCGACCATGGGGTAAACCCGGCCACCTTTGCTCCTTCGAACTTGCCTTGCAGTTTCAAGCAAATGATTGAACCAAATACGTAGCTCAGCTGAAAGAAGAGAGTTCAAGGAATCGATTGATATTATGCCTGGCTCTATCGGTCCATTGGTTGCTGAGATATGCAGCCCTGAAACTCAGGTGGCCGGATTTTCCCATGACCGGGTTTACCCCGTAGTACCCAACAAACAACTAACCCTTCAAGTGTCAACGAAATATTTGCGCATACATGCAACGGAGCTTGTTCTTGGGGGTGATGCAGTTACTGGCTGAAGGGTTACAACAATTGCTGGTAAACATAGCAACAGAGAAGCAAACAGTTTCAAAATCATTGAATGGCTACAGTAATCCATTGTAAACCGTTTTGCACAGGGGGACAAACGCAGCAATAACAATTCGAGACAAATGAAAATAAACCCGCAAGATACGTACGGTACAAGTGCAATGTTTGGCTGAAAATTAGAAGTTTTGTCACCGAACTCAAAGTGAAAAACTTGTTGCAGACAACTTCGCGGCACCTTGGCATTTGACTTTTTTCAATAGCTCAACTACACCATTTTCAGGGCCTTAGGCACATTATGAGTCATTATGATGCATGTAACGCCTCCTTGACATATTGTTACATACAAACGCACATTGCACTGTTCGCTGTATGTATGTACGTACGTACATGCCACAATAATTGTCAGTACTGAAAGCAAGCCCCAGAGGACTCGTTTTGACCATATGAACTTTCTTTGCGAGTAAGCAGAACATGTTAGGCTAATTATCAAGGGAACAGGGGCTGACAAAAGAAAGTCCTGTTGTCGTATATATGTCGTAGCCGGTTCTCAAATCTAGCTTGATTTCAAATCGAGCTAGCTGGATGTGAAATTCCGAAACAAGCTAGCTGGAAATAGAATTCAACTTCCAGCTAGCTGGTAGTCAAATTTATGTAAAGTGTATTTTTTTATCCACACCCAGAAGAACAACGCAAGATTGGGCGTGAGCTTATATCATCAACATGATCATTGTACAGAGACAGACAGAACAGAGCGTACCCAGAACAGTGCTGCAGCTGGGTCACCACTGTATCTGCTTTACCAAGAAGGAACGGCTGAGTCCCCACCTGTTGCTGTTGCGATAGCAACCAGAAACTTCAGCCGAGAAAAAGTTCATGGCATGTCAGTGGGAAAGGATGAAGGCGCATTTGAGATTACCAAAGTATTGGCCCACGAATTCAATGGCCCAGATGAAGAACCACTGGAGAAGGGCACGTTCCTAATCTGGAAGCTTCGGCAATCCACCTGTAGACTGGGTCCCACTGTTGAGGTGACAGAAACGCGCATAGCTGGTTTCATAAACTACTGCAACAACAGAGGCCAGCAAAATGTTCCATACAAGCGAAAGGCATCTACCACTGACCTGCAAGTCGGAGACCATGTGCTCCTACCTATTCCACAGATGGACAGAAGTAATACCTGCCCTAAAAATCTCCTTGCAGAAGTTATCAAAAAGGATGGAAGAAAGTTGTGGCTTGGTACTGAACAGGGAAAAATTACTTCACCATTCCTGCCTGAGCAATTGCACAAAGTCAGTGGGGCCAGCAAGAAGTTACAGATACCTGATCAAGAAATCGCGCTCACAAAGGCCTATTGATCTGAAACGAGCTACTCCTGCAAATCGCTGTGCAAATGCCCCGGCAAAATTTGCCGCACAAAGAAGTGCCCCTGTTTCAAAAGAGAACTGACTTGTTCATCGAAGTGCCACAAAGGAGAGATCTGCAAAAACCCAAAATAAAGCTGTTGTCGTCTGCTAATAATGACATTCCTCTATGCTGTTTGATTGACAAGCATGAAAAATGTTTTGAGTCATTGCGAATTAAATATAAGTTTTTGTCTAAAGCAGCGCCACTTTTCTGGGGTGTCAAAAAAAATTACAGAAAAACGCTATCTATTCAAAGATTTCACTTCCAGCTAGCTCTTGGACAAATTTTCTAAGGATTTCACAACAAGCTAGCTGGAGATCAAATTCTAAAACCAGCTAGCTCGATTTGAAATCCAGCTAGATTTGAGAACCGGCTACGACATATACGTTACGTATCATGCGTAATAATCTTTCACACATTTTCTATGGAACTGACCTTGGCCCGGGTGCCAAAAGGATATGGCGCAACAGTTTTGTGCATTTTTATATATTCTTGATACTTACTACAGTATTTTACTTTTGGTTCTATCCGAATTTGTACTGATAGATTGTGATTCTGGACAGGTGACAAAACACCATTCCCATCGGGTAGCTGGGTCCGTTGTGTAGCACCAGGGACCCTAAAATAGAAAAGACAAAGAGGGGCCTAATGGGTAAAAAAATACATCTTCCCAATTAACCGGAATTACATACCCCACAACAGCCGTGACAATTTGCAGGGTGGAAAAATCATGAAGCAGCACTATTCTTGACGTCTATGTAAATATTGGTTTTGATCGAATTTAGTAGTACAAAAAATGGCGTCCCAGCACATAAGAAAGTATTGCTCCAGTATGTACATAACATTTTGACAAAAGTTCGCAATAATAGGGTAAGTTACACGTATGGGGTAAACCAGGCCATGGGAAAATCCGGTCACCTTGTAAAGCTTTAGGGCTCCATACGTATCTTTAGCAACCAACCACCAATGGACCGAATGAGGCAAGTAGCATTCCAATCGATTCCTTGACCTCTCCTCTTTCAAATGAGCAGCTACTTGGTTTGTCATTTGCTTTGGTGGCCGGGTTTACCCCATGGGCGTGTTTACCCCACAGCACCCTATCTCCACAGTTACCCTTTCAACACAGCCTTACCTCATCATGGTCCGGGTTTCGGCAGTAATTCGTATCTGCGTACTGGTTGCCAAACGCAGGTCTGTGTGGCTCAGTTTCATTCCACGACTGACAAGGAATACCGGACTTCGTCCGATTTTTCGTGCCCTGATAAGCTGCGTCTTCCGAGCACACGTCCAAGCCATTGTGGGCACAAGTTTCATCCGGCTTAACGCACGTTTCTAAGGGGAAAAAATAACACCAAAAATATATAATTCAGCTTGGGGAAGAATGGACGGCTAGTGTAAACGAAGAAACCATCCCTGGCAGATATGCGCCTCAATTATTTGGGTTTTTGAAATATCCAATTATTTAGATACCCAATTACTTGGTTTTGTAAAACCCAATATTTGGTTTCGTAAAACCCAAATAAATGGGTATCAAAATAATTGAATCTTTCAAAAACCCAAATAATTGGGGCGCATAGCTGCCAGGGATGGTTTCTTTTCTTTACACTAGGTCGTCCATTCTTCCCCTAAGCAGAATAACGTATTTCGGGAAGTACAAAATAAGATTGAATTTTGGCTCACAAACACCATTTGTACCTTGTAGCAAGCATTTTGGGCTAACCTTGAGCGCTAATGCATGACGATACGCAGCAAAATACTAGCAGGCAAAAGGGAAACTTCATGGCCAATTATTTGTGTCAGTTTCAGTAAAGATTGGCTAAGTACGTATTGTAGGTACATACATACCACTACGTATGTATTGTTGACGCTGCAAAAGAAAGTCGAAAAACCTTCATTTTCATGTTTGGGCTAAATGGGGAAACTTTACGGAACTTTACTTTACATCTAAGAGGACAGAAAGACCTGTTCTTTGACATGCAAAACGATTACACTTACACGCAAGCGTCAATGTCACAAGGCGTGAAACTGAACACCAATCTAAATGTACGGCGTACGACACAAAGTAATTTCACACATATTCTTTATTACGTCTCACAAATTCATGGAACAGTACGATAATTACATACGTACGTACAGTGTACGGGGACAAGATAAATCAGCAATGTGGGGTTGTTACTATGTACAAACTGTGGAATAACAAACAAAACAAAACATACCATAATCAGCTGCAAGACAAAGAAAATATTTACAGGTCGTACAGGAAGATCGTATAGGAAAAACAGGACGGGTCAAAAAAATTTCACTGAGTGAGGTTTGCCATATTTATTCACAAAAGCACAAAGAAATGGGTGTATCAAACGCATCGAAACTATAGGGTAGCGTGGGGCAAAACCGCCCATGGGCAAATCCTCCCACCTATGGCGCTGTTACCCCCATTCAAAATATGGCTCTCGAAAATGTATCTCGGGAACTTTTGCCTCTGTTTCTTCGTTCCTAGCCACAGCTTGACAACTTAGGCTTGATGGGGGGTAAAAGCGCCATAGGTGGGCGGATTTCCCCCCGTACCCCACGCTATCCTACTACAATGTAATGTAGATACGTGAACTACCGTACTATACACTGACCGATTGATTGATAATAAATAATAAATGGCGGACATAGGATCAAAAAGATAAGCTCAAACGTATCAGTAAAGGACAACGTAAAGTAAAATCAGAAGCGCCTAAATTAGTAAAATAAATACTGCTGTGCAATTCGATGACCAACGATAAAATACTGTAAAAAATAGCACTCACTGTTTGTACACATTGCATAAGAACCTTCAAAAAATAAACCTCAAGCCAAAAAATAGCCATTTCTCAGTCGAACAAGGCAAAATATAGTCATTTCCTGTCATAAGTATTATAAAATACGGAATACCAATTTAGGTACAGGTAGCAATAAAATCGAGACCATTCACAATGTAAGGTATACAGATGTATTGTATAAGCGACAACAGCAGATAATAAATAGGGGCTAGGTGGGGCAGCTTGGAAAAATTTGGGTCAAGAAACAAATGGGCTTACATGTGAAACAACGAAAATTGACCACTATTTCCCGCGAATTTGATGTTCAACAGAAGAGAAAGCGCTTTAGATCAAGAGAAAAGGAAAGCCTCAGCAACAAATTTCCTTACAAAGTCACATTCAGATCGTAGACTTGCGCTGGGCGTACGCTCGGCGTGTTCGTGGCTAGTGAGAGGCAAAGGCATGGACAGTCAGCCATAATCGCGCCGGGCGTACGCCGAGCGCAATTTCTTCCAATGTGAATTAGCCATAAATAACACCAGCAAGATTTAGGGCCCAATTTTGCTTTGGTACTAGTACTAGCCCAATTTCCTTTCCTGGCCCAAATTACCCCTCTCCCCAGATCTACCCTACCTTGAAGTTGGAACTAGAAATCACAGTGATCTTGAAAGATCAACTTGAGATAAGGCTGCTCGCTGGCCAGACAACAGGTGCAAAACGGGCAGACTGGATGGAAGCTGTTCGTACCGTGGGGAAGAGGAATGCGTGACCAATACCTGAAATCACAACAGAATAGAATGGGGTAACTTGGGGCAAATCAGACAAGAGAAAAAGGGGATATTTGCGCATTTGCATCCATAACTTGATCCTAATAGGTCCTTGGCTGTACAATGCTTTTTGGACGTACTGTATGTTGCAAATCTGAACGGGGTATGGACTAAAGTACGAATTATAATTCTAGGACCCATGTATTATTTATCTCGAGAACTACGCGACGTAGAGCAAAGCGGTCAAAACTTCCACGGATAACTTTAGCTCGCCTCTCCAATAAAAAAAACCGTTTGTCTCCAGCTGCTCTGTGTGTCGAGATCTCGCCGATTTTCTTCAGCACTGAAATCGTGTCACCTTTTGGCAGACGCTAAACCACGCAAACCACGACATCCTACGACCCTGTACGCCCGATGCGCATTTTCATCGTCTTCATCACGTATGCTTATTTCTGCCATTTTGATTTTTCGGGAGTTTGCGAGGTTTAGAATTGCCTAATGGTCCACGCCCGATTTGGCGATTTTAGTACTGAAGAAATTTGGCGAGATCTCGACACTGAGAGCAGCTGGAGACAAACGGTTTTTTTTATTGGAGAGGCGAGCTAAAGTTATCCGTGGAAGTTTTGACCGCTTTGCTCTACGTCGCGTAGTTCTCGAGATAAATAATACATGGGTCCTAGAATTATAATTCGTACTTTAGTAGTTGCGTTGTCGCTTTTGGGTTGGTCGATAGCGACCCCGCGGTATTTAGTGACACTTTGGATAGGTGTCTGCGCGGTCGTCGACCCTGCTCAAGCATCTGGGAGCGTCAAAGGAGTGAGTGAAAAGAAGAACTGACAACAAACTGACGTCGGCGCCCCCGCAGACACCGATCAACACGTTCGCTAAATACCGCGGGGTCGCCATCGACCAACCCAATCGCGTTACTGCATGTCGTCCATAGCTTACTTGACAGTTGCCGCAGAGGCGATGTGACCGCACGGATTGAAGGCGTAATTCAGGGTGTCCGAGTCCAAATGAAAGGCAGTTTCCATCCCCATGACTAACTGCAACATCTTATCAGACTCCATCGCGCAGATGGGACACTTGTGCTTGGTCTTCGGACTGGAAGAAGAATTATCGCCGGATGAAGTGGAGGTTGAGGAGGTGGAAGTTTCGTGAGATTGCCGCGAGGTGTCGCCCTTGTGACCCCACGCGTGTTTGCCTGGAAAGAAAACGGACGATGTAAAGGAAAGAATGAGAAATGGTTGGTAAATGCAGCGCATTAGCTTTCGGGTATACAGGAAGCAAGGGGCAAATTATGTAAATACTATAGTATAGTGTATGATATACGAAATAAAATGAACCAAGGACAAAGCTAGCTGGCAAGGAAAACCTGGGCAAAGTTAGGTTACTAAGTTGGGTCACGAAATAAAATTCGAGCCAAGGACAAAGCCGCAACGGGTAACCCGGGCAAAGTTGGGTCATGATTGCAAAAGCAAATACATAGGTTTGTTCTGATTTGCTGCTTTTACCTGCACATATTGTATTTTGCAAGATACAAAATGCTACGTCCAGTCTCTTATTTCTCCTCGTCACGACCCAACTTACCCCACGCTACCCCACAACCCCCTCCCCCACCTTGCACATGTCCGCACTTCAGGTAGACGTAGGGCTGAGTATTCTCCGTACCACTGCCCAAACCAAAACCACTGCCCCCACCATTCCCCACTGCCGCCTTAATCCTCAGACTCTTCTTTAACCCATCCCCTGCAGCGCCTCCCGCCATGTTGTTAACTCCTCCGCCACTCCTTCGCCTTCTCGGCACTACCAGCGTGTTAAGGTTCACCGGGCACTGGGGTTTGGCCGCGTTTAACTCATCCAGCATCGTTTCCAACTCTGTCTCCGAGGGGGAAGAGGCTAGACCTGCCGGCGTTCGGAATAAGAGAGTGGCGCCGCACAGGTCGATTAGGGTGCCGTCCTAGAAGAGAGGGGGTTAAATGCGAGACGATAATAAATATTGCTGTTTGCGAGCGGGAAAATTTGACTGGATGAAGACTGGATGAAGGCAACACATACCGCACCAAGGCGTCATTATTGTCAACAAGTCGCCCGACTGTTGTCCGTTTGTTGACAACAAATATACGGGTATATACATATATAGGCCTATATAAACGGACAACAAATAACAACAACAAACCCACAACAGCTGAGCGACTTGTTGACATCAATGACGCCTTGGCGTGGTTTGTGTTAAGCCGATCTGGAAAGAAAATGCGGGCGACCTCGCGGTCACGCCGCCTAATATCGCAACTAGTGGATAGGTAGCCTTCAGCTCATTCGTATCCTATGCCACCAAAAAAGCAACCAATGAATTGCTATCTACCTACCGTTACTACAGCTCATTGGTATCCTACGCCGCCTAAAGTAGAACTGGAATTGCTGGGACCCATGCATTATTTATCTCCGGTTCTAGCGACCGTAGAGCAAAGCGGTTAAAAATCTCTTGATAACTTTAGCTCGCCTGGAAAATAAAAAAAACCGCATGCGTCTACGTGCCCTCTGTGTCGAGAAATCGCCAAATTCCGTAAGTACTAAAAATGTACTAAAAAGGTACACTTTTTTCGATTATTCCACATAAATGAACAATGCCGCAAAAACTTTTTCATTAAAAGTAGCCTATCCTATGTAAAATTTGGGGTAGATTTCAAAAACAGTATCGGTGTTTTAAAAAAATTTAACCCCTAGTATATAATTTTGCAAAATTTGTATATTTTTGACAATTTTTGGGTAGGGGTTAAATTTTTTGAAACACCAATACTATTTTTGAAATCTGCATCAAATTCTACATAGGATAGGCTAGTTTTAATGAAAAAGTATTTGCAGCTTGTTCAGTTATGTTGAATAATCGAAAAAAAGTGTACATTTTTAGTACTTAAGGCAAGGTTTCTGAGTCGTGTGAGAGTCTGACTATAGAAGGCCGGACACCCTCAATATTTCGCATTTCCTGATCGGTTCATAAATAAGTACTACAATACATGGGGAATCGAATGCAAAAAACCGCATCTCAAAATTCGCCCTCGTTGAGGAGTTATGCATGTCCAAACCCTCCTGACCCATTTTAAGGCGAAAATTACATAAAATGCATTCTTTTTAGGTTCCAGTGGACGCAGCCGGCTGAAATTTTGTACACACATACCCCCTATGGGATCCTACCTGCAGGGAAATTTTTAGCCTTCTAGCCCTCTTCACACTGGAGTTATGGCGTTTTACAGTCAATTTCCATGCAAACTGGGGCTAGATTTTTTTAGGTTATATGTCCATAGCTCATCAGTTACAGTACCGGCCGCTCTGAAAATTTTTATCCCTTTAGGTAACCCATTATAGTTTTCGAAAATACAAAAAGAAAAAATTCGGTAGTGGTCCGAGAATGAGAACGGTCCTCATGAATAGTGAAAAATTTAGGAAAAATGTTCCCGCCTTTTTCTATTATTCAAGATAAATGAGCAATACCGCTAGAGCTTCTTCCTAAAAAGTAACCTATCTTATGTAGAATTTGATGTAGATTTCAAAAATAAAATTGATTTTCCAAAAAAATTTAACCCTTACCCAAAATTCTCAAAAAATATACTACTTTAGCAAAATTATATGCTAGGGGTTAAATTTTTTTGGAAAACCAATTTTATTTTTGAAATCTACATCAAATTCTACATAAGATAGGTTACTTTTTAGAAAGAAGCTCCAGTGGCATTGCTCATTTATCTTGAATAATAGAAAAAGGCGGGAACATTTTTCCTGAATTTTTCACTATTCATGAGGACCGTTCTCATTCTCGGACCACTACCGAATTTTTTCTTTTTGTATTTTCGAAAACTATAATGGGTTACCTAAAGGGATAAAAATTTTCAGAGCGGCCGGTACTGTATCTGATGAGCTATAGGCATATAACCAAAAAAAATCTAGCCCCAGTTTGTATGGAAATTGAGTGTAAAACGCCATAACTCCAGTGTGAAGAGGGCTAGAAGGTTAAAAATTTCCCTGCAGGTAGGGTCCCATAGGGGGTATGTGCGTACAAAATTTCAGCCGACTGCGTCCACTGGAACCTAAAAAGAATGCATTTTATGTAATTTTCGCCTTAAAATGGGTCAGGAGGGTTTGCGCATCTATAACATATCAACGAGGGCGAATTTTGAGATGCGGTGTTTTGCATTCGATTCCCCAAGTGTTGTAGTACTTATTTATGAACCGAATAGGAAATGCGAAATTTTGAGGCTGTCCATGAACAATGCACACACCAGGGAAACCTTGCCTTAAAGAATTTGGCGATTTCTCGACATAGAGGGCACGTAGACGCATGCGGTTTTTTTTATTTTCCAGGCGAGCTAAAGTTATCGAGAGATTTTAAACCGCTTTGCTCTACGGTCGCTAGAACCGGAGATAAATAATGCATGGGTCCCAGCAATTCCAGTTCTACAGGGTGTCTCACGTAGACCTACCTAACGACTCAGCCTTATAACTTCCGTATTACAGTAGATATCAAGCTGAAATTTTGTCCCCATAGACCCAATAATATACCGTACTTTGTGGAAAAATTTGAGCCAGGTATGTCAAGCAGGGATGAAATTACGAGCTTGCAAAGTTGCGACCACTTTTTTCAGCATTTTGAAATCAGTGGTGCCACTATTGACCTCGACAGACCCTTGAAGGCTGTTATGGGCGGTAAGTCGCCTGTATTTTTGAATTCTTTGTGTTCTGGACTGTGGTGATGTTCAGCCAGTGTTGTTCCACCATATTGCCATGTTGGATAAGCTGCTAGACCATGCTGAGCAAAAGATTCTAATCTCAAAACCATGCTCAGTGCAGGAAAATGGTAAAAACAGGGTCAAAAATTTATAAGCCTGTAATTTCGTTCGCTATGGGCCTATCTGACTCAAATTTTGCCACAAAGTATGGTATATTCTTGGGTTTCTGGGGACAAAATTTCAGCTCGATATCTACTGTAGTACGGAAGTTATAAGGCTGAGTCGTTAGGTAGGTCTACGTGAGACACCCTGTACTATAATATCGCAACTAGTGGATAGCCACCTTCCTACCTACTGTACTTTCAGCTCATTGGTATCCTACGCCGCCTAATAACGCAACTAGTGGATAGGTAGCCTTCAGCTCATTCGTATCCTATGCCGCCTAAAAACGCAACCAGTGAATAGCTACCTACCTACCGTTAATTCAGCTCATTGGTATCCTCCGCCGCCAAATATCGCAACTAGTGGATAGCAACCTACCTTCAGCTCATTCGTATCCTTCGGCAGTACGTCTCCCCTCTTCTGACTGCTTCGCGTGTGGCGTAGAGTAAAAATATCGCCGTCCACAGAGACTTCTCGCCACTCGTACATGTGTCCTCCACTGCCAGCTGAATGACGTCGTCGATTATTCTCCGTGCTGTGCCCATCAATATGATCCGTATCTGCCGCAGCGTACAACACACGGGGGTAGAGCCATCGGCACGGTATTTTGGGGTAGGCAGACATCGGCACGGTATTCAGGGATAGGCAGACATCGGCACGGTATTCAGGGATAGGCAGACATCGGCACGGTACTTGGGGTGGGAGTATGCAATTTTGGGTATCTCCCTAGTAAAGTAAGGCTGTGAGCTTTGGGGACATGTAGTGTTTCAATATTCACCATATGCACGGTTGTTTCTTTCCGCGCCGACCTCCGCGTCGACTACCGATCAAAAGTTGCACTGAAAATCAAGGTTAATTCAGAGGGGTCGCCTCGCGACCAAGCACTGGCTCTTATTGCATATGGTGAATATGGGAGTGGGGTTATGTGAGGCGATGGGTGGGGGATTGTAGATACCCCAGCTGTGACCCCAGGCGGATGTCTGCGCTTAACCGGTCCAATCTGCTATCTACGGTTGTCCCTCTCTTCTTACCAGCTGCCCCTTCCATAGCGTGCAATGGGTCAGTTTGGTGTACGGTGCTGGCTGACGGCAAAGGTGAGGGATGTAGAATGAGTATTCCATTCGTAGTCAAGCCATCCACTTCCCCATTCTTCTTCTGCCACTTCGTAGCTTTTTCCTACACAGCAAACACAATATTTTACATACCTACTCAAACAAACCTACTCAAAAAAAAATTGCCCAGAAATCAGGCACATTCGCTACTTGCGCTAAGAGTAGCGAATAGTAGCCCATTCCAACCAAATGTGATTGACATCATCCAGGTGTGTAGCTCAATGGTTAGGGCGCTCGCCTGAAACACACGAGAGGTCCAGGTTCGATTCCCTGGCACGTCTGGCAGATTCTACTTAGTGACTATGTCACTCTAGTCGGCCCTGGTTGATTGAGAGGTGCCATATAGGCGCTCTCTCCTAGGATAACCGGCTAGCTGTCATAATAAAAAAGGGAAATTGTGTGACTGAGGTCATCCGGATGTGTAGCTCAATGGCTAGGGCGCTCGCCTGGAACGCGAAAGGTCCTCGGGGTTCGATTCCCTGCTTGCGCATCAGGCAAATGTTTTTTTTCGATTCTTACCCCAAGAAAGATATTTCTGGACGCGTCAAAGCCTGCAGCGTACACGCGCACGCTCTTGTCTTTTCTGTCGCACAGCAGGCGGCAAGCGAAGCGACTAATGGTAGACGAGAACTGTCTTTGGACCAATGGCTGCGGAGCAGTCTGATGCTGTTGACCAATCGCCGACGAGCTCGGTGGTTGCTTATTGGCTGCAGGAGGGGGCGGGGCTTCGCCGGCGATAATTCCGGCAGCCAACCACGTGTCGACGACGGTGAAATCGATTTGCGGTTCTGAAGATCTACCAATCTGAAAACAGAAAAACGACGACGTAAGGACAGGGGTGTATGACAGTGTGTAAACGCGTTGTACTTGAACTTTTTGCCAATGAAAAAATTGTTTCGTCGGGTTCAACTTGCTGTGTGGTTTTAAAATTTACCCCCCCCCCCCCCCCCCCCACAGTGTACCTAATACACTAATACTTACAGTCAGCTCAGCTTAGCTATAGTCTGGCCAGTAAAGAGTTCGCAATGACATTCAAAGCGCCTTGCGTACAAAAGATTCACAAATGCGGATTTCTGTCCGTGCTTCGTGTACTCCTATTTATCAGAAGTACATGCAAACTAAACAGGACGACTTGAGTCCCATAACGAACTCTCTCTGGCCAGACTATAGAACGTCACTCCTGGTTTGTCCCAGTCCATGCTTGTCCGTGCTTTCACGCAAAATTTATCCAGCAAGGTACTACAACTTTGTGCATGGCGCAGTGATGGCCTTGGCCTTAATCAGCAATGATTAGACACAGGGTACTGTGGCGTGGGGTAAACCCGACCATGGGGTAAACCTTACCACCTATAACTGAAGGCCGTTTATTCTACATGTTGGCGGCCGGGTTTACCCCACCATAAAACCGGCCGGGTTTACCCCATGATACCCTACTACCTGAAACATATCCGTGCTGGGATCAGTTTGATATTCCACAATCACTGTATTGAATCGGTTGTACGTATAGCTGACGGTATGCCGATCTCTGTCTTGCACCGCCTGAAATAATTGGCATAGACATCTTGAAGTGTGGACCTTAGTAACAATAGTGTAAGTTACAAGTCCATAAATAAAGATGTCCAAGGAAATCTTTGCCAAAACTCGGTATTGATCGTTTCGTGTGAACTATGGACCAGTTGCGTTGTCGCGATGAGGTTGGTTGATAACGACCCAGCGGTATGTAGTGTCAGTTAGATGGGTGCCGACGGGGATGTCAATGTTGTTCAATCATCTGGGAGCGGAAAAGGAGCGAGTGAAAAGAAGAATAATTGACAACGAATGACGTTGACAACCCCGCAGGCACCGATCCAAACTTTCACTAAATGCCGCGGGGTCGCTATCGACCAACTCAATCGCGATAACGCAACTGGTCAATACCTGAGATTCTTGTGCAGATGCCACGCTGCTTTGCCTGGCTTTTTTGATGCCATTACCCAACGGGCGTTGCCATAGCTCCAGTTTACTCCTGTGCTTTTTGTCACAACTGGCGTTACTGTTTCGTATGCCGAACGAATCTGCACCATTATATCTGCAGGAAGCAATATGCAAAAATCTTTTTCAACTTTTCCAAAAAAGCAACGACGGGTGTGACTAATTCCTAAACCTAAACCGATACACCAATTCATACACCACTAAACTCCTGATCCAATCGATACACATCAGATAACTGTCTGCATATCAATTGGTGTGATGCACTGGTCTTATCATTCATTTTTTAGCTCATTGGTTTTGGAGTTTAGCGACGGTTTAGGAACTAGTGTGTCGGTTTAGGTTTAGAAATTAGTGAGACCTCACAAAAGTAATGAAAGAGTTCCTTACCCCAAAACTACGAGTTCTCCATATTTTACGGGAGGGGTAGGCCTTGTAGAATTGAGACCATTGCTTGTAGAAGCGGAAGCAGAAGATGAAGTTTGAGCTTCTTGTGATGTCATTTCAAAGTATTTTGTGCCATTTTGAAGGAAATTACAAGCATTTCGTAACAGTTGAAACCTTGAAAGAGAGAAACGTGTCTTGCTAAAAATTTGATTCCTTCGTTTTCCACTTTCTTGCTTGTGTTTCCCTTCTTTATTCTTGTTCTTGTATCTTGTCCTGAGTTCTTTCATTCACCTTTTGTTTTTTTTCTATCGGGCGTTTATATTGCACCGTGACCTGCGTAGTTTCATGTTTCATGGATAACCATGGAACAATATCCTTATTCTAAACTTCATAATACAAACTATAACCAAATAAGCAATTCATGCAGTAATAAGTGTCCATAAAGGTCAGAATTTTCATGCCAAACTTACAACTGAATTCAAATTCAGTCCACGCTCCACGACGACTGTGAACCTCGTATCATTTTATAGCCCTAACGCAATCACATAATAGGCAATAGAAAGATACGCTGCTGCCATATTTGGCAGTTTTCCCATTCTCTCCATCTCTGTTGATATCCAAAGTCAAAGGCCAAAGTCAAAAGTCCCCCCCCCCCCCATTTGCAATTTGAAATTTTCATTCAATTTCCCTCCTTTACATGTCTGTATGTATGCGCTCTCCTCCGTAATTTTAAATTTGTGAGACTTTGCCCTTCATGCTTTTTTTCCTCCGCCCTCTTGTCCGTTGTTTGTTATGTTTTGATTTTTTTATCCCAAGATCACTGATCTAAGGTACCGATCTTCTCCTTTCACTTGTCGTCGACAGTTTTGATGCATCCCTCTGTCGCGTCGGGTAGTTCGGGGCAAATATGACTGGGGGAACTTTCGACCTTAGTACTAGTAGGATTAGCGTCGGTGTCGACTGTCCACTACAGATCCATTTGCGGCTAGTTTTCATGTGCTTGCTTAGGCTGAGGCTAAGGCTTAGGCTTAGGCTGAGGCTGAGGCTGAGGCTTAGGCTTAGGCTTAGGCTTAGGCTTAGGCTTAGGCTTAGGCTTAGACTAGGTCTAGGCTTAGGCTTTAGGCTTGGCTGAGGCTGAGGCTTAGGCTTAGGCTTAGGCTTAGGCTTAGGCTTAGACTTCGGCTTAGGTTTAGACTTAGGCTTAGGCTTAGGCTTAGGCTTAGGCTTGTCGATGTCGACTTGTCGAGCGAGCCCATCATAATTCCGAGCACATGTGTCGATGGGCCATCAAGCTGCAACCTTATCGGTCCAATTTATCCCGTTCTACCCTCCCGCATGTTTTAGCCTGTCACTTTTCAGGGTGCGGCGTCGTTTCTCATGCCCACCTATGTGTCTCCCGACCGAGTGTCTCCCATGCTGTGCAGTTTCTCGTTAAGTGGCGCGTCCTTTCTGGCGTGTCCGTCCTTGTAGTTTGTCGCATTAGATCTTGTGGAAGATGAGGGCATTCCTTTATTTGCTTGCGCTATGTATGCACGGCGCGGTTTGCTTGCCTATATGTACGATATGCGGTAACGCGATTGGGTTGGTCGATAGCGACCCCGCGGTTTTTAGTGAAAGTTTGGATCGGTGTCTGCGGGGTCGCCGACGTCATTTCCCTGTTGTCAATTTTTCTTTTCACTCGCTCCTTTTTCGCTCCCAGATGATTGAACGAGGTCGACGACCCCGCAGGCACCGTTACAAACTATCACTAAATACCGCGGGGTCGCTATCGACCAACCCAATCGCGTTACCGCAACTCGTGAATATTGCGGCGAAACTGATACGTGATCAATGAGCCTACAAGGTGACTCGCGACACTTGTAAGGTCATCTCAAGTGGTCGCCCAAGGCACTGATTTGATTCATTTTCTACACCACGTTGTCTTTAAAACAACCTCTGTTGTAACATGTATGCCTTGTGACGGGGGGGGGGGGGGGGGGGGGGTGACGGACCGCCATGGTTGCAATAGATTCGATATAATTTTGAAGGTTGCTTGTTCATCATGTTGTATGTTTTATTCCGTTGATTTGTTGTACAGCAGACATTTGTCTTTGTCCCGCCTTTTAAAATTTATTTCGATGCCCTTTGGACAAAGGAGGTTGGGATGGGATTGAGGATGAATTACATACCTCTGCCTTCCCATCTCAGGCAGGGTAGTTGACATATTTGTCACGTACGTATATGTACCTGCAGTATGTAGGCGTAGGTATGTATGTAGATAGGCTTAGGCTTAGGCTTAGGCTTAGGCTTTTGGCTTTGGTGTAATATTTTGGTACGTATACTACACAGACAAAGATTGATTTATGTACTATATCCGCGCGCATACAGATACTCAAAACGTTGACCGAGGAAAATGTGAAAACAAAAAGCTACTGTACTGTACCGTAGTGCAACCCTTTGGTTGCTCATCCATCTGAGCGAGAGCCTTTGATTTGATACATATAACCACTGTGATGTGGCATCGGTTTGGTTTGCTTGTTCCCTCGTCTGTCCGACTGAGAGCTGAACTGGACCTGACAGGAAAATTTTTGGCCCATAGGAGTAGAATACTGTGGGGTAAACCCGGGCACCGGGGTAAACCCGGACACCTAGTATATCTCAGCAACCATACGACCGATTGCGACAAGTTTTCTTCCAATCGATTTCTTGTACTCTCTTCTTTCAATTGAGCTACCATTTTCATCATTTGTTGGAGCGGCAAGTTCAGAAAAGCTTAGGTGTCCGAGTTTACCCCGTGTCCGGGTTTACCCCACAGTACCCGCCTACGTGTTGCGTTTCTTTTAGTACGTTTTTGGCGGCTTCCCCTGAATGGCTGAATGCGTAATCAGTTTTTGGCGACTGTCTGCCGGGATGGGAAAGCCGTGTTTCGTTGTGTTGTATTCGCACAATCATCGTATAAAGCTTCTTACATGGCTCCGCCCCTGCTAAACTGCAAGATTGTAATGTTTCGTGTATACACCCTCGCGTCGGCTCAAGCAATACGTGCCTAGAAAGAAATACTGTATGCCGCCGATAAAGATGTGCCGTGACACTAATTCCTGTAAGAATATTGGTTTTTGAAGTAAAATAAATAATAAATAATAATATTAAAATAAAATATAATAAATACATTATTCAAATAGTGTGTACGTACGTATGTACTGTACCTTGGTACATACAAGTACATAGTTCCAAACTCCAAACAATGAGGTCTTTCTTTTACTGCTTCACGTGCGCATACTGTAGCATTGTCGTAGAGGTTATGAACGACGCATTACCCAGCTCGCAAAGTTCGCCGCTATTTTGCTGCGTGCCTGTGTCATGTTGGTCCTGTTCTGCGTATTAAAACTGTTCGGCTTGTCTGTTTTTAGCATCGGTACCTGTGGATGTCTGGTGTTTAATCACACACAAAACATGTTTCTGCTTTGTGGACCTGTCAGTTTGCTTGCTTGTCAGCGTCCGACTATGAAAAATCGGCTCGTTTTATCTGTCGCACAAGCCAGGTGAAATGTATTTTACGCCCAATTGTGCTCATTCTGTAGTTCTACTGTACTGTATATATGTATGCAAGTATCAGTGCGTGCGTGCTCTATGTGTGTATGTACGTATACATGCAGCAATAATCAAATAAATTTAGTCGTAAATTATACCGTGCGCGCCCACCTGTTATGATATCGTCATATCTGTTTGCTTGTCTTGTGTACAGGTATAATCAAACAGTCAAAGTATCATAGCTAAGCATGCTAGCTACATATGCTTTAAGGTGTACCCACCCTCTCCCTTCCCATGTTTTTTCTTTCTTCATGCCTTGTGCCTTGCATGTCTGAACGTCTGAACTAAATATGCGCCCACTAAATCGTGGTATGTACGTACCGTACGACTGTCAGAGTTCGATGTTCTCTTTTGTTCATGGGGCCAATCTTCGGCGATAGGACACCGAAACCAAAGGCGCAGCTCGCGTTAGTGTTCAAATTCCAGTGCGTGTATTTCGTGGGTTTGAGCTTGAACAATAGGTCTTGCTTAGGCAGGCTTAGGCTTAGGCTTACTCTTATAGGCTTAGGCTTAGGTTTAGGCTTAGGCTTAGGCTTAGGCTTAGGCTTAGGCTTAGGCTTATCCTTAGGCTTAGGCTTAGGCCTAGGCTTGGTCATACATAGGCTTAGCCTTTTGCTTAGCCTTTTCCTTAGGCTTTGGCTTTGTGGTTGCAGGCCTAGGCTTAGGCTAATCTCAAGCTTTGCTGTAGGCATAATATGTAGAGTTTGACTTCTTTGACTAGTACCTTGACTTTTGAATGTCGTTTCTTCGGCTGCAAAAGTGAAGGGTGAATACTGCTGCAAGCTTGCAAACGCCTTGCGCCGTTTTGTTTGCGCAGTTTGGCACACCACTGGCAGCTCGGCGCGTGGGATATTTATTTATACATACACCCAATGCAGCATTTCCTTCATCCTTTTCTGACGTGTTGAAGAGCCTCCGCTGGCTGACTGTGCAAGCTTGGCGCGTTAAGCCAAGCACCAGAGATAAGCGTCAGTTTACCTGCTGCCCTTCACTGTCATTGTTAGGTGGATGCCTTTTATTATGCACGCTCATTCGCTGACTTGACTGTTGTGTCGCACCACGGACGAAATGCGTACGGCACAAAATTTAAACTTGGCTATTGGCATGCGTCATGTTCGCTCGGGCGCTAAAGTATCCTCAAGGCATGAGGAATTTTTATTTTTGGGTAATTACTACCGTAACCCGAAGGAAACATATCTGCTGTATGCTGGCTTGATGAAAAAGTGTTGTAAAACTTATTGCAGCGGCAATAATTACTTGCTACTCTGTGGAATATGGAATGATTGGTTAGCTTGAATTTCTCTGAAAAAGTTGTTCGTGCCTCCACTCCAGCTTATCATCTACAACATCTGCTTACTTGTATTGCTTCATCAGATTACTATAAAACTCCAAAACAAGCTACCACCCACTATTTGTTCTTTTGATAAAATTCGGAGAAAATTCTATACCCTAACATTTTTCATTCTGGGACACCTTGGAAACGACATAAAAATTGATCAATACGCAGAACATCTTTCATGTGGTCCATAAATCCAGACATCCTCCTTAGTTTCGGAGTTTTACAGTACGGCATAAAAACTCTAAATCTCTGGACGGGTGTGTGGCGTCTACAATCCGACCCGTATAGCCAGTCGCCCACCTTTTGCGTAGCTGTTTTGGCGCCAAACTTGGGCGAAAATGTTATGTCTTGCACGGCGATGAATACCAACTGGCCTGTTGATATTTTCCAGGCTTTTTGCAAGGTGCTAAAGCTTTTCGTTTCAGTCTGTCCACTGAGAAAAGATGCGAAGAGATACATAATACAGTAGGCCTTAGGTTAGCTTGCAAACTGCATGGAAAAATGTCCGTGCTTTTCACTCAAAAAAGCTTACCCGACTTCGAAAATCTCCGCATGCTCTCAGTTGACGGACTACATACATAGCTATCATAGGTTCCAATCTTTATTGCTCAATTCAACAACACTAAGAATCTGTCATGATCAAGTATCTTTCCTGCCTGTGTCTACAGATGTTGCGTTGGTTTGATGCAAAACGGAAATTTTTCTGCGTGGGCTTTTCTTTGGAGTGAGCCGAATGCGTATGAAAATCTTTTCCTTGTGTACGGACTTTCTGACTCATCCTGTGCTGCATGCCTTTGTCCGCGCGCGATTTTTATTTAACCCTTTGCCGGTCCAACGCTTTTCCGCTATGCTTCGCGTAATCACGATGTACTGTAGGGTACTGTGGGGTAAACCCGGCCATAGGGTAAACCCAGACACCTAAGCTGTTCTGAACTTGCCGCTGCAGCAAATTATGAACATGGTAGCTCATTTGAATGAAGGAGAGTTCAAGGAATGGATTGGTAGAATTTTGTCTCAATCGGTCTTTATGGTTGTACCTACTGGGTGTCCGGGTTTATCCCCGTGTCCGGGTTTACCCCACACTACCGTACTCGTCTGTTATCCGCGTGGGTTGGAGCGGAACGAAGGAACGACCGTTCGCTTTGGCAGAAAAAGTTTGGACTCTGCGTTTGAGGACACGTCTTTTCTTCTCTCGATCGGCTTGAGTCGACATGACTTTTTCTTGTTCTTTTGTGGCCGTGGATGTTATAGTTTAGTTCTTGTTGGAACATCGCTCTGAGTCATGTGCCCAACTGATGCATATATGGCTGATCTATTTATTCATTGGAGGAACAAACAACATTTCTCAAGTTCGAAGCGCAATTTAATTTTGAATTTGGATGAAATACCGAACCACAAAGTCATGACTGGGTTCTGGACTGGCCTTCTAAGTTTAATTGAACTATACTGGCGGATTTTTCTTTGTTGCTCACCGCCCGCTGTCTTGTCTGCTTTAAGTCGCCGACTTATGTTTGCTCCCTGCTGAAAGTTTGCGCAATTCATCATTGAAAAGATTCGAAATTGCGACGCCAAAAAGGAAACACCGCAAAGAATCATCAGGCATGATTCTCCTATGAGTATGAAGTCACATATTCGTATCAATACGTCGGCGTGTGTCAAAGCAAAGGTCTGTCATATTAAGGTTTCCTTTTGGGATCATGTTGATTCGCATATCCTGCGAAACGCGGCTTGTGTGATTTTATGTAAGTCCCAGTCGGGGTGCGCAAACTTTTGGAAGTCTCCTCCCAGTTTCTCAAGTTTTCCACTCAATAGATAATTGGATTATCCTTCAACAATTGAGGTGCAGTCATTCATTGATTACAGTAATCAGCAATAAACAACTTTCGCGGATAGTTATGCCAATTTTTTCGCATATTGCCGGAAAATTTCGCTGGTAAATTACTTACCTATTATTTCTTTGTCTGACTTTTGCCACTCCCTTTGTCGGCGTGGTTTGAAGTCCCAATAATCATGCTCATTGAAGTTTTTTTACGATGATCAATTGTGACAATTTTTGCGCATTTTATGGTCAAAAAAGGAGTACGGTATATTCTTGAGTTATTTGAGTACGTACAAACAAAATTTTGGCTTTGACTCGTTCTCTTGCATAAACTTTAGCAATAAACTAATACGCGCGACCGAAGGTATGAAATTTTGGAAAGGAAAACTTCATAATGAACTGTATTTTCGTGTTTCTACAAAACAAAAAATGTAACCCTAGAAGTCAGAGCGGGTTATGCCTACAAGTGTCACCTTTCGTTAGTGACTGTTTTAGGCGGCAAACTTCTAAAGTGGCACGAACTTTGAAACGGTGTATAGCGTGGTTGTAAGGTGTAGGTACCTATCCGCTTAGCGTGGATAATTATACTATCCTTATATTGGGAAAATATAAGGACTGAAAATTTTTTGCTTTTTGCGAATAAGGATCCAAAAAAAATCGATATAAGGATTGAAATTTTGATCCTTATATTTTCCTTGGTATCCTCTACTTTGCATCCTTATAATTTTTTTTTGCTTGGAAAAAATAAGGATCGAAAATTTTTACCCCCCCCATTTTTATAAGGATTGAATATTTCGAGTCCTTAAGTTTTGGTCCTTATTTTCTGCATTCGATAGATCGATGAAAAAATTTAATCCTTGTTTTTTGATCACTATTTTTAGGAGAAATGGGAGTCCTGTGTATGTAGTACAGTGCATAGTGTGTAATTGTGCGTGTAGTGTGGATTTGTGTGGATTTGTATTTGGTTTCATTTCATTGGTTTCATTTTTACTAATACAGCTTCAGAGGGTTGTACAGTGATAGGACAGTGTAAAGTGTACAGTGTACAGTGATGCAGTGACAGTGTACAGTGATAGGACAGTGATAGGCGTACCAAACGCCAAACGCCAAAGCAGTGATAGGACAGTGATAGGCGTACCAAACGCCAAACGCCAAAGCAGTGATAGGACAGTGATTGGCGTACCAAACGCCAAACGCCAAAGCAAACACAAACACAGAACACTCATAACAACAACGTAACACATTCACCAGGCAATACAGGAGATGTAGACAAGAGAAATAAGAAGCACCGTAATCTACATGTTCACCTTAGTATGATAGCTCTCATAGCATCCTAAGCACAAACCAACGTCACAATCACCACACTCAGTTGACGTTCTAGCAACAGGAATGCTTCGTTTCAGCGTGCAGCCTGCGCACCTTCTGTTCTGGCGCTTGCCTTTCCTGGCCAGATGCATGAATGTGGTGTCCAGACGCTTCAGTCCGGTGCCAGACGGAATGTGACGGCGGATGTTCCGGCTGACGGTGTAGCAGCGGCCAGCCTTCAGCATCGCCCGTATGATGTCTTCTTCGCAATGCTGAAAGGAAGGAAATGCTTTGTAAACCATTTTTCTAGGAAAGCTAACAGCAGCAGTAGCTTTACCCGGACGGTGTATTTGGCTTTCTCCTCCGGTGACCAGCCGTAGGTGACGATCGCATGTGTATTGGTCACTCCAGATTCGAGGATGTACTGGCCGAGGGCGCGATACCATCTTAAAGGCACATTGTAATGCTAGTGGAAGGTGAATTCTTACTCACAGTTAAGAGAATAGTTCGTTGAGTACGTTTCTGCTTGTTTCGTTGCCTATGTTTTACCTTTTATTCCTGAATTGACGATGAGTAGCTTTCATCTTTTGGTTGCTAAAATCCACGCCTCCGTAGTTGTCCGCGTACATAGCGACCGATGTTGGAGCGAGGAACTCGAACGGTTCGAACTTGTTGTTCACTTTGACGCGTCGAGTCACCATTCGGCCCTCTTTGTTATCCACGGGCAGGCTGTGCAGAATCGCGAAAGTTTTGTTGTCTGAATTAGAACAATATAATTTTTCACAGCTTGTTGTGGGTGATGTGATTGATCACATGAGGGCTCGTGTTTCCTTTGCAATGATGATAACCTTTCCAAACATTGAGGGTGAGGTCGTCCGTCGTTAAGAAGTAGGATTGACCCCTTTCCAGGTCCTTGTTGTAATCCGATCGGACCTGAACGACGTCGGGCGGGATACCCCATGCCATGCTTTGCTGAAAGTATTGGGTATATTTCAATCCTTATATTACAATCGTTATAGTTCAGTCCCTATATTTGGATCCTCCTAATTATCAGGTGCTACAGCTGTACCTTCAAAGTTCCGCAAAACTTTGTCTCCAGATCCAGTAGATCCTCCGCCAGAATTCGACTGGTGTAGTAGCTGTCAGTGTAGACGGTGTACCTGGAATTTGTGACATACAAATTGGGTAGCCTTTGAGTTTTTGCGGGTGTGATTTCATGCCTGCAATACCATTGACGGAGCACGTCGGCGTTGAGTAGCAGCTGTTTCACGATGGCAACCGTCACCCTGTTCGGGTCGTAGGGGATGTCTAGATTTGCTCTGTGCCCTTTTGATCCAGTGTGAAACATGCCGTACAGGATGTATCCGGTGTCCGATTCGGCCAAAACGTACACCTGTACAAAAATGCATGATATCGTGTGCATGATTTCATGCGATTTTATGCGCAATGCGGTGTGTAGTTTGGATAGCTCACTTTCAGACCCTCTGGGTTAGGTTTTCCACGGATCACCACCTTGTCTCTCACGTAACGCCCGAGATGTCGAACCATCTGCAGTAATTTAAGGCCTTACAGTCACTATCTCTGAAGGCAGAACATTCCAGTCTTACTGTAATTCAAGTCTCTATCTCCACTTACGGTTTCATCAGCAACAACGGCTTCAGAGGGCTTGTAGTGCTCGGAAAATTTCTCAAACACCGACTCCGCGAATGCACGAATCTTGTACATCGGGTCGTAGTTCGGAGAGTTCTCGTCGGTCCACCCAAGCCTTTTCGCCTTCTCGTTGTCCTCGAAATGGACGGATCGGATGAGCTGTTGGAAACGGTAGAGTGGCATGACATCGCGATACCCGGGGGTTTCCCAGAAATCCCCATTTGCAGCCCAGTGCTCCCTGAGAAGCAAACAGAAGGTCAATGTGTTTGTAAGCTGCAGCCTACGTGGCTGTGCAGTTCTGTTGCTTTGCGCTGTTTGGAACGCTTACTCAAAGTTGTCCTTCCTGGACAGGGAGTGACCCAACCAAAGAGCAGTGAAGCGCAGACCTTCCGCTGCCTCGGCATCACGCCACCTGTCGCCGAATCTTTCCCTGCCCATGCGATTGGTCTCTTCCAGCATTTTCTCTAGGCCGTCCCTCATCAAGCAGCCGTAAACATACCCGGCATTCCGGAAGCTGGACTGAAAATTCCTGGGACCCAAGTTGTCATTTGGTGCAAAGTCCATTGGTTGACTAGTGTCCCGTTCATCGGCCTTCCAGTCCAACCTGGCAGCCAAACCAGCCAATGTGTCTGCATCGTCAGGGTGACGGGGCATTGCGTTGTGCAGGGGTGCTAGGTGAGATGATAAAACAGGTGCGACGCAACAGGCCTAGCAGCCAGACGTCCAACTCCAATGGTGAAATGTGATAGGTGAAACGGTGACTGAAAAAGCATATTTAGAATCATCAGCAGTTTGTCGTATGTCAAGAAAGCGCCCATTGGCGGAACCCTTTCCATCAGATAGGTTCAGTGTTGGCGCAAAATGCAAAAGGTACCAGTAAGTGCCAAAACTTTACTAAATCCTCCACCCACCGACACTGCAAACAGTACGAGCAAATAACCATCACCACCAAGCAAACTTTCACCACCGAACGATACATAATTCATACGTAATCGTGTGCAAAGGATGCGCACCCACACTGATGGATAACCTTCATCACCAACCAATACGTAAATCATACATAACCACGTACAAAGTAGCAGACTGAAATTAGCATTATCTGTGGCGTGCGCCTAATCAAAGTGCAAAGTTACAGTACGTACTGCTACATGCTAACACATAGTGCAACTAAGAAAATGCTGGGTGGCGTGTTTCCCTGTTCACTCACTACTTCTTCTTCTTTTTCTCCGACGCGCTCTTGCCCAACTTCGCTCCTCGCGCAGGTGTGCTCGCCGGCATTTTGAATGACAGCTATAATCAAACGGCGTGAGCGTTACTCTATGTCTCAAAAACCGACCCAAGAAGTAATAGTTAAACATGCTGTTGTGCTATAAAGGTTTGTCCTGTTTTACCAGGGCAGGGTGCTTCTTCTGCAGGAGCATGAAGGCTTTCTTGTCTGCTGCCGTCATGTGTGCGAATGGGTCAGCTTCCTCTTCATCCTCCACCTCCTCCCCCGGCCCGCCTTCTTCCACCTCCTCATCTTCCTCTTCATCCTCCTGGTCCATGGTCTTCCTTTTCAGAATCGGCGGTGGTTTGGTGTTCTTCTTCTTGGGTGGAGGACACTTCAGCATCGCTTTGGTGAGGAGAGGTGGCGGATTAGGCGGGGTGGTGACGGAAGGCGATTGCATCTTCTTCTTCTTCGGGTCGTACGGGGTGTAGCGCAAGCCTTCCTTCGCGGCCGCCGCTTTCTTCTTATCGGCGACTCTGCGAGCCACGCCGGAAGCCGTGGAGATGAGGAGTGAGGGCAAGCTCCGCTCATCGTCATCTTCTTCACCTTCTCCACTGTCATCCTCCTCCACCTCGATCTTCACCTTCTTCTTCTTCGACGGCCCGTCTCCCCCGGCGGCGGGTCCTGTGTTATGCGTCGGCGAGCCGGTGAGGTCGATTTCTGCCGATTCCACCTTAACTCGCTCCTCCGCCTCCTGTCGAGCCTTCCTATCTGCAGCCAGACGCGCTCGGAGAGCAGCAATGCGCTTCTGCTTCTCAGGATCTTCGCGCTGCTTCGCCTTAGCAGCTTCCTTCGCCTTCGCCTCTTTCTCCTTCAGCGCCTTCTCCGCCCGCTTCCTGGCCTTCGCCTCCTCTTCCACTTCCCGCAGCAGTATCGCCTCTTCGTCTTCTTCCTCATCCACTTGTGGCTTCTCGGCGAAGAGCTGCGCACCGAACAAACTTTCGGGAGTGTTCTCCTCTTCCTCGTCTCCCTTCTCGTCTCCGCTGCCCCCCGCCTCCTCCTGCCGCTCGGTCAGCCCCCTCTTCTAGAAAGTGAAGGGGAAGAGAATGTGCACAGTTTATGGGTACAGTGGTAGGTGTAAAATAAGGATTGATTTATAAGGACGGAATTATAAGGACTGTAAAGTAAGGACAGTATTTCATTTCCACTCACCGCGGCCATGAACTCCGCCAGTCGCTGCTCGTCCACTTGTTCGGTGGTCAACGCGCCGCCCTCCAACTCCTCCTGCTGCTGCTGCAACTGCTCATCGGTCATTTCCTCCGGCAGGATCTTGTTGCTCTCCAGCACTTGCACAGTCGACGGTGTGTACACCTGGAATTTCGACAGTCTCTTTGCACATGTCGGCGCCAAAACACCTTTTCTTTCTGTCCACCACCCCCGCCCCGCCCTCCCCCCCCCCCAAAGAATTCCCCCCCGGTGTTTGGAAAGACTCAGCTTACCCCGCGCGAAATCTGATCCATGAGAATGTCCGTGAACACTTTGATGCGCTGCTTCTCTGCTATGAAGCGGATGTCGTGCGCTTGTCCCTTTGGCGGGGCGTTGGGCTCTCGGAAGAAGTTGGACTGAGGATACGCGAAGCTGTCCCTGCGATTCAGCAGCGCGTGGAATGTCCTGGAGAGTGTTTTCCGCAGCCACCGTGCGAACCGTCCATACGCAGCAGGATCAGCCAGCGGATCCGGAATGCCCGACCAGAACATGAGCGTGACGACTTGCAGGCCCTAAAAAAACAGAATGGTATAGTGATTCCACCATGACTTTTACTGCCACCGGGGGGAGGGAGGAAATGAGGGCCGAATGGGCTGGGAGGGTACGCGCACCTGTCTCAGCAGCTCCCAAGACGTATTGTAGACGATCTCCTGTCGCCTCTTCGCTGCTGCACCGTTGTAGAAACTGTCCACCGCCAGCCAGTCGGTCCCGTAGGTCTTGCTGACGCTACTGAGCAGGCCCAGCAGCACTCGGCCGCCTGCCTGTGAGGCGTCGTCACCCTCCTCGTCGTCTTCAGGGTCGTCGAAGAAGACGCCTTTCTTCAGCTCATCATCCGTCAGCCAGGCGCACACCTTGACGCGCTCGGCGTGCAAGTGAGTAATGCGGGTGGCCAGACTGAACGGTTCCTCCGTCTCCCTCGTGTAGAACCCGCCTTCATCAGGAGAGAACTCCTGCTGGAAATCGGAGATGATGTCGACATCCAGCACCTTCCGGCGCGGGTCACCGGGTCTGACCTCGAACGTGAGCTTCGTGAAGGAGATACCGTCAGGGATGACGGGTTGCGCCTTGCAGGCGTTCCGCACTCGTTTCGGCAGAATCGATCGCCAGTGAGGAGGGGGGTTCTTCGAGAACTTCACGCGCGGATTTCCGGCGATTAGTAGATGTCGCCTTCGGCCCAGTCCGTTCACCACTGACTCGTAATTCGCAACGTTTGTGTTCACAAACTCGACCTCGGTGTTCCTCTCCACGCGCAACCACCCGCCGGTCACCTTCTCGAACTGTTGATTGCCGGAAGGGACCCACTGGCAACCTTTGTTGCGAGCCTCCGCTGTATCCATTGTGTTGGTGTCCTGCGGGTCGGCGTCTTCGTATTCGTCAGTCGTGATTGATGACACTTCCTCCTCCTCTTCCTCGTCTGGTGTCGTTTTGACGAATCTCGCCCGCTTTCGCCGTTTGCTGTCGTCATCCTCCTCGTCATCCCCGCTGCCCTGTCCCGCGCCCCCGCCGCCTGCCTGTCCACCGCCGCTTCCTTTTCCTCTGGCGCTGCCCTTCGCGGCCGCACCTTTCTTGCCGCCGGACTGTCCTCCGCTGGTGCCAGCTCGGTCGCCTCTGCTGACCCTTCCCGTGCCCCCTGCAGTGGTCCCACCCGGTTGCTCACCCAGGGTGAGGTTGGCGGCAGAACCGAACAGGTTAGCGGCGACTGGCGGCGGCTGACCGAGGGGAGAGTTGGCGCCGGAACTGCCTCTGAATGCAGACATGTCCGCCGTCTCCACCGACTTCGCAGGCGTGCGGAAGTCATCTAAGAGTAGATGCACAACATTAAGGATGTCGGTAAATAAGGATGAAAGAATAAGGATGAAAGAATAAGGATACAAATATAAGGACTGAAATAAAAGGACAGTAGTGTAAATATTGCGTTCTGCAGCAAACCTGGAGCTTTGTTCTTTCTTCCGCTGAGCGATTTCAGAAGCTCGTCCGTGTTGGCGAGGACGATGTCGAATTTCTGCGCGTCTTCGGAGCTGAAGGAGCGGAAGGAACTGCTTTTCACTGACGCTTGCAGAAGTCCTACAATAAAATGTCAACAATGTCAAGAAGAGTCCTTGGGGAGAATGAATAACGCATGGAGTAACCAAAGCAATCGTACCAGATCAAAATGCATCGGCTTACGGAGTAATCCTGAGACGTCCTCGTGACCCATCCTAGTCACGTCCACGTTGCCGATGAAGTCGGATGGAAGTTTGGGTGGAGTCTCGCCCGCCTCCGCTTCGCCTATTTCCGCAGAAGGAGGACGTACCTCCATGCTGGTGTCGCTGCGTAGTTGTCCCATGGTGCTACCTGCCCTCTTCGCCGCTCGCGTTTCCACCTTGAGCGCAGCCGCCGCGTCAAAGTCTGCCTTCGCTTTGGCCCCTGAAAGAAGACAACGACAATGGCAAGCTCAATGACAACCTGATTGATTGTTTGCCCCTTTGTCTAACTTACTCCTGGTAACGTTGAGGGGTGGCGTCTCCGTTCTGAGCAGCTTGGCCGAGTCAGCATCACCCATCTCCGGAGCATCCGGGAACTGCAGCGCGCGTTTGACTTCCTGTTGCTTCAGTTGTTGTCTGCCCACCTTGGACGCTGCTTCGGCTCCGCAGGCCATCTGTAATAACAGACAAATTTGTCAGCAGACAACTACAACTACTACTCATGCATGCATATCTCATTAGCACTTCTGCTCCTTACCGAGACGGTCGTCACAAGAGCGCGGAGAATCCCCGTCTGCAAATTCATGGCTTTGCTGAAGGCGTTCCAGTGATGTCGCGAGGGCGCCCACTGCTGCTTCGTTCCCGCCACCATTCGCTTGACGGCTCCCACTTGCTGAGCCTTCCACTCGGTACCCTCAGCCACCAGACGCGCTTTCTTCGCCTTCTTCGATTCGGGTATTCGCGTGATCGAAGGAGGAGGCATGAGATCGAAGTCGGCCTCGTCGGGTTCCGACTCCTCGGACTCCTCTCCCTCCCCCTCCTCCACCTCCTCCTCCGCTGCACCACCCAGTGCTGCTGGCATCGCCTCAGCTGCCGGTGTCTCTTCAGCACCAGCAGAAAGAGCAGTGCTGGCGGCGGCGGGGTTGGAGCTCTTTTTCGCAGCCTTTCCCCGTCGATTCTTCGTAGCTTTCTCGGCTTTGCGGGATTTCTGTCGTCGCTGGACGTCTGCGACCCAAGACTCCAACGACCCTGAAAACAGGGTGTCGTTTGTCCTCACAATGTAAAGCATACTGGAACAGTCAACCACCTACGTTTCAACCACCTCAACCACGAACCGTACCAACCACCTTTTTAATCCTTATTTTTCGATCCTCATATTTCGGTCCATACCTTCGCCTTTCTTCGGTTGGGTGAAATCAGCGAGGGAGGTCACAGGGATGACCGTGCTGGTGGAACTCGCCGTTGCCTGGTCGTCCTCCATCAGCCCCACTGGCGGTGGCAGCGCTGCAACAACAGAACCGGACACCTACGTCAACTAAACAGGACACCTACGCGGACACCAATGATAAAAAATGGGTGCCAGTAGTCGCGATGTAATGGTACTCACATTCCACAGAGCAGGTTGCAGCATCAGACGGGATCGGCTCCGAGGAGGGGTTGAGGCAGTATCCGGGGGCTAGATTCGCGTACTGTAGCAATGTCTGCCCCCTTCCCAACTTCGGACAGAATATCTCCTCGATGTCGGTGAAGTTGAGGATGACGGAGCCGACGCCGGCGGCCGACGCGCGGAACTTCCCCGAGTACACATCCGCAAACTCCACAACGAAACGATGTCCACGCACCAGCACAACGTTCTCGTTGAAGCCGACCTGCAACATTAGTCCGCAATTAACCACTTCGTCAAGTAGTCTCCTATGCAGAACCCTTCAACTGCAATGCACAAGCACTTACGAACTGCATTTTGCGACAGATGTTCAGAAACTTCTTCAGGTCTTCCTCCTCCGGGACGGGACGTCCGGTCTTCCCCCTGGTGGATCGTTTTCCCGCCGACTTCTTCAACTCCGCATCTGCCGCTTCCCGCGCAGCCCTCAGGTTCTTGAGCTTCTCCGTGGCAGTCTCGCAGGCATCCTGATGCAGTTTCGGTCGAAAGTAGCACTGCGGATAGGTCTCGATGAACGATTTGCCGCGAACCCCCATGAAGGAAGCCTCCACGTACAGTGCACAACAGCGCCAGAACTCGCCGACGCCGGCCGCAGTGTAAGTGGCGAACATCTCCTGCTGATCCCGTACATCCTCGTCCGTGGCGAAGAGCGTCTAAGCAAACAAGAATTCAACTTCGTTAGCACTGTTGCCGAAGGACAAAAAATAGTGACTGAAATATAAGGACTGAAATATAAGGACTAAAAATTTTCCCACAATTTACAACACACCTTCTCCACTTTGCCTCTCCAGCTGCGCCTGGACTCAGGATCGTACAGCATGATGTCGTCACCTTCGTCGAACCGTTGCGTATTCAGCTCGGTGAACAGCCGCGGGTCGCACCTCTTCCAGTCGTAATCTACCGGAGCAGTGAGCGGGAGTCCGGGGTCCAATCCGTTCAGCGTCACGCGGTAAAACTTCGCTCCGATCAATGCCTCCTCCGACGGGGGAAGTTTCGGTGGCGTGAAGGGAAATGGCGTCCAAAACGTGGTAGACCCCGCTGTGTTCTCGAAAGGAAATGGAAGCTGTAACCAAACAAAGGTCAGAGTTATCGTAAATCTCAACATACGGTGTGGAATAACCAGTAACATCGCGTACATAGGACAGTGTACAGAACGCTAACCTCGGTGCGCTTGCAACCATCACTTCCACCCGTCTCCACTGTCTGTTTGTTGGAAGCAGGGTCGGCGGCCTTCACGCTCGGAGCTGGCACTCGGCCTCCGTGCTGCTGCCGGGACGCATCCTCGATCGGCTGCTAAAGTGGAATTAAAATGCAAAACACGTCAATGCCTACTAAAGTGTGTACGCAGTAGGAAAAATGTAAAAACACGTCGAAATCATCAAAGTGGGCATGCATAATGAGCAGTGTCATAAAACGCCTTACCGCGAAACTGCTCTGAGTGCTCGTTCCACCAGTCTCCACAATCTGCAAAGCTCTTTCGCTGAGTGTCGGGCTGTTTCTCCCAGCGCTGCACACTTGCTCCAGAATGTCGTCCATCGACTTCGGGATAACCGACTCCTACATGAAATTTCACGCAAAACATTGCAACGAAGATGAGCATACTCATTCCGATGAAAGGAAAGCACAAACAAAACAGCCGAACACTGAACTATTTGGCCTTACCGTAATCCTGCGCTGCAGTTTTGGAGCCGACTGCATCTTCCTCTCTTCCAACTGCACGTCTCCGTCCTCCTTTCCTTCCTGCTGTAAGTCTCCTTCCTTCTGGTCTGTAGATGCGACTGACATTGCCTCTCCCTCTTCGCTATCTTCACTTTCCGGCTGAAAAAAAACAGAAAGGAATGTGTGAAGCAATGGAAAACATCTTCGCAAACCACAGCACACGAAACTACCATCACCAACTGAGAAAGCACTACGAACTAATTGGGGGAAAGCGTTAAAAACGCAAAAGGCATTCTGCGTGAAAGCCAAACGGATACGACGAAAGTATGCCAAAGCAAGCAGTTTCCGACACAAATAGGCTTACACAGAATTCTGTTGACTCAACCTCATTGTTCCAAACACCTTCAAAGAACATCATTTACATACACTACACACTGCCTTTCCAAACAATATAAAAAGGCAATCTGCCACACTCACATTTATCACTCGCGTTGCTAAGTCGTTGATATGCGCCAGAAACTCCTCTGGAGTGAGCTCAGGATTGTAGCGCAATCTGAGCTCCTCACCAGTCCTGCACGGTGGTTCCTCCCAGGAGGCGAAATACGAGAAGAGATCAAGCGACAGCTTGAAGGATTACATGAAAATTCTGAGAAATACGACAAAGTATCGCTATAAACTGCTTGATGAAACCAAATTTCCTCGCTGATTCGTCGGAAAAACAATTATCCTTCCTTCCAGAAGAAAAAAGAAAACGTGTAAAAACCATTCCAAACAAACATGATATACGCGGTTGGTCCCGTGCGGAAAAGCCTATAACGCATACGTAGAACAATCTATGCAACTACGGTACCAACGCGCGGTAGACCACCCGCTGTTTGAAAACCTGAATGCAATACGCCACACAACACTGGGAACAATTGCAAAGTCCAGAATCCAAACGTTTCGGGCCAGATCAAAGAGCGCAACATTCACGCTATTTTGATAAGAACGGAATATCTAGCATGTCTCATTTCAAAACCCTCCACCCAAAAACTTCTGTTTTTGATCGTACACTTCAAAATCACACTAAACCTCTTGACGGTTGGTCTAAACATCGCCTAAAACCACCCTGATTTGTTAGCGACACCGTACAAAATGATTCTGTTGACCATCCTACCCCTCATCTGGCATTTACTGGCGAACAATGCACCGACTGCAAATGAGCCACATGAAGCAGCCAACGAAGAAGTACCAGTGGTGCAACCTCCGCCTGCACCTGTCGTGCATTTTCAAGGCTGGCCACATCCAGACGAAATCGAAGACTTCCTGGATCAGCTACCACCACCTGTTCTGATCATCCATCTGTTCCGTAGGCTACTACGCTTGCTGCTTGCAGAAGCGGGAGAGTACTTGCGAGATGTAAATCTCTAATCCTCACATGCTACTTGGAGAACTACAGATAAAGCCTAGTACAGATAAAACGTAATCTCAGCTTTTTTACAGGTCTACGTTGACTGGTTGCTGATGCGCTGACTTCGACTGCTTTCACATCGTATCGAGTGTACTGTACCTCAAGGACTTTACGTCACTGTACCTCAAGGACTTTACGTCACTGTACCTCAAGAACTATACGTCACTGTACCTCAAGGACTGCCAGTCGCATTATCGAAATATCGCATTATCGAAATATCGCATTATCGACATCTTTATCACTTACTGTCTTTATGATAAACTCGCTTTCCGTTGCCTCGCCTGTTCTGTACACTACACTGCTTGTGCCTAGATCATAGGGAGAGATGAAAATAAGGACTGAAACTTTTCAGGACGGATGAATAAAAATAAGGACTGAAACTTTTCATAACCATAAAAACCTTGCTGAAACTGACGAAAATAAGGATTGAAACACTCCCGCACATCTTCCCAAAACAAGGACTGAAATGACTCCTAAAAAACCTAGGAAAAATTTCGATCCTTATTCGCGCGAAAAAAATTTTCGATCCTCAAAATCTGATCCTTATATAGACCCAAATATAAGGATAGGTAAGGAAAAAATAAGGACTGAAATAAAATTGGGTGATGTAAATAAGGATCGAAATTTTGACAAAATAAGGATCGTACTGGCCTGGTTGATAAATCGACTATTACTCGGCTAAGCGGCTATGTCAAGATCTTTGCAACGTGTGTACATAATTATTTCGAGTAAAAAAAACTGTCACTTTACCCCCCTGGCCTGACAATAATTTTATACCGTCACGCAAGGAGTGTGACGTGGGTTTATGTAACGTTGTGCATCATAGGATATGGAGCATTATGGAGCATTTTGGTAGGCCAGTGGTACAGCCATAGCGTCTCATTTTGGACAACTTGTTCGCCCCAAACTTTACCGTACAAAATGACTTGTGAGAACCTTTTCTTTCGAGGGTCTACCTGCTTCGTACGTAAAATAGCCCTTGTCATCGTATGTACGGACGTACCGTAGGCCTACGTACCCTATGTAACGCGCATTGTGATTTGTTTTGTACATTACATACACAGTGACGTTCGTGAGTACGTACGTTAAAGAAGACGAGGGGGCAAGACAGAGGTGAAGAGCCGATTTTGGTGCTCTTGCAAGCTTGTTGTGTATGCGTCTCTCAGTACAAAGAAGGGGAATCAGGGTAGCTCGGGGCAAATCCAGTCCTACCTGAATGATAAAGGGGTTATCAATGACGAGAGCAGGGTTGTTCCTTCTTATCGCAACCTCCCCACTGTGTTGCTGCATGAGTTTAAGCAAGCGGCAAGCCTTCCTTTGGTTTTGTACATGACGAAGCTTCATGTGGTCGGATTTTACCCGGGTAACCCTTTAGCGTCATATTTTATTTTCTCGTTCTACGTACGGATATGCTATCGCGCCGAAGCTTGTTGTCCGTTTACACAGGCCTCTCGATTTTGATCCGCGCCCTGCAATATCTGCTCCTGGTGTGCGGATATGTGGTGTGTACGGATGAATGTGCTAGCGTTTTGACTTGGCTTTGCTTTTGGCCGTTTTAGGGATGTGCCGCGCTTTCTCTTGCTTTGCTGTACGTACGTACACGTACACCCTTTTGGTTGGATTGATACATTTGACATCACAGGCTAGGTTACGGTTTGCGTTTGGCGTGATCTTAGCCTGACTTTTTTCTGTTGGCCACAACTGTGGTTCAGGCAGGTGACCTTTGGCTTCAACCAACCCAGCTTTTCCTGCCATTTGGAATTGTACGTAATGTTTCGTAGCGCAGCGCCTGCCCAAAAGGTTATTTTTTCGCCCCTGATGAGATAAAGGTTCTGTTTTTGTGAACTGACAACCCAGAAAGTCAGTGTAGTGTACGTTGGTACATACCGTACCCGCCTAAAGGTCGCTAACTTTTCGTTAGTGGTCCTCCTTATAAAGTACCTAGCTTTCCGCTCTTTGTTTTATTAGTCTACTCCCCAATAATTCTAGTATAGTATTATTGCTCTGGTGTACGTAGTAGTTGCTGCTTAGAAATCTGGGTATGACTATAGTTTCTCAATTTCTCATGGTACAATGTATGTACACGACACGTACTTAGCCATATGTACCTTACGTACGTATGTATACTTTAAAGTTACGAACTTGTCGAGATATGGCGAAATATACGAGCGATGCGTTTGGCGCGCTGTTTGGGCGTGCTTTTCATAGATCAGAAAAGCAAATAAACTTCCTCGACGCACAGGCGACAAAATGGTGACCGCCTAGGCAAAGTCATAGGTACACGCAAAGCCAATGTTAAAAGTGGGGTCGGGTGTTTGTATGTACTAGGTGTGATATTATATATTAGCACACAAAGTCGACGAGGTTGTCTGTGGACAAATCGTAAATGTTTGCTCCAATATATCGAGAGACTTGGCTGGCCGGAAAAGAAAGAAATTGACGCCGCCTTCTTAAAGAGTTGGTACCTGTTCGTTTATTGCTTCATTCGATCATATTCCGTACAATAAATCCTGTATGTACATATTACGTGCGAGCGGTAAGAGCAAAATAAGATTAGTTGGCCCATTTTCATAAAATCGGTTCATTCTTCATTAAAATTGACCCTGTAAATTTTTGTTTGCGCTAATTATGTCGCTAATCTGAAAAGGACAAGAAAATTAAAACAGATCGCAAAATTGCATCATTCGACTCTGTGTCAGTCAGCCTGAAAGATTGCCTTCACTGACTGAATCATTATAGCTTTATTCTTCCTGCGAACTATATTTTCTGTACTACTGTTCCTTCTGATGGGTCAAGCAAGATTTACTGGACTATTATTGGCTTATCGACATTGAAAACGCTACCATTTACTGCAAAGAAAGCTTGGTGGATACGATTCTTGAAGCTTGGGTAATATCAGCAGGTAAATTCTGGCTTTGGTTATGTGCACCTGGAATCCCAGGATTCCTGACTGATATTGCCCTATCTCGAGCTGAAGACGTCTCATCAGATGCTGCACGGAGAATTTACGTATTTACCGGTAAGATTTTCTATGAGCAATCGATTGAGTCAGTGCTGAAAAATGGCACATTATGCCTAGACGGTTTACATCCGTCGGTGCCTTAGTCACGTGTAGACCTTTTACCCTATTTATGTAATAAATAGCAAGAATATTGTAGTTTTAATGAATTTTTATGCATGCTTCCATCAAAACTTCAAAATGCAGTTACACAGACACACTTTGTAGACAGTTTGAAAAAAACCGGGCGCTGTCTATGCTTTCGCATACTTTGTGTGGCGGTCCAGCATGGACCGCCACGAAAGGTAAGGTATTGCTTTTGGCGCTAAGCCAAGAAGAAAAAGGTGAACCGTGGTGAACCGAAAAAGAAGAAACAAAAGAAAAGTGAGCGGAGGAGACGGAAACATATGAGAAAGGCCTATCCTTTCACCGGTTCTAGCTAATGAGGTGAATGTTGGAAAGGAAATCTGAAACAAACCTTTTTCTTCTCTTGGCTTAGCGCCAAAAGCAATACCTTACCTTTCGTGGCGGTCCGTGCTGGACCGCCACACAAAGTATGCGAAAGCATAGACAGCGCCCGGTTTTTTTTCAAACTGTCTACAAAGTGTGTCTGTGTAACTGCATTTTGAAGTTTTGAGGGTTGTCTGTAGGTATCTGGGTTACGGTAAGTCTGCTATGTTCTGTGGTGTGTGTATTCAATGTGATTTTCGTGCTTGTTCTTCAGAAGTTATTGTATCCTATTCCTAACACAACTCAATGTAACTGACGCCTTTCTGACATTTTCTTCGAACATCTTTCTTTGCTTTGTCCAATATTTTCTAACCAAAAGGTGTGACGATGCGTAATCTCCTTACTAAATCGTCGTCGTGTTCATCTCATAGCAAGTTGTTGACTTTTCGTGCAACTATTCGTTGTTTTCGTCTTTTATTTTACTCGTATTACATTTCTGTCAGCAGCTAATACTAAATATTTACTAGCAGACAGCTTGGCACCTGTCGAGCAAATAAAGCTGGTTTTTCAGCTAGATTGTGCTTCTGGTACTAGCAAGCCTATAGTAACACTTTACTCTTGATTTGGTACGCGGTATTTTCACTGTGTTCTGCGTTTTGTCTATTGTATACAGTACGTATCCATGTTCTACAATACGGCAGCACTACAGCAGTATTTTGGTCAGTTTTTGTTTTGGTCAGCGTTTTTCTATCTGGCAGTTGACGTCTGTCGTCTGTCAGTCAATAGAACACATTTCAGTTTTACCGTCAATTTTAGCATGTTTCACCGTCACGTGACTGTCACATTATGACAGTTTTTGATACCGCTTGTCATCTGACTGTCAGTGTTCGTTCTCAATGGTCTAACCTTCTTTCTGTATTATAATAACGGTCAGTTGTCCACCTTTTTTCGTGTGTTTCTGTCACGTGACTGCCATCTTTACACAATCAATGATCCTCCTGTCATCTGACTGACAATGACGTCCGTCTGTCAGTCTGTCCGTCAATGGTCAATTCTTCTTCCTTCACTGCAACCGGTCAATCGTCCGTCTTTTGTGTGCCGTGTTTCTGTCGTCACGTGGCCCTCACCTGATGGTTGCTTTCTGTCACGTGGCCATCATCTGATGGTTGCTGTCTGTCACGTGACTGTCATCTGACAACTGTCGTGTGTGACGCCGGTCCGTCGGTGGTCTAATCTCATCCGGTGAAGTGTGACTGTCGCACCCTGTGACCCGTTGATTGGATGTCACGCTTGTCGCGGTGAGATTCTACCGCTGCGGTCCACGGTCTTTAACAACAACTGCTTTGTTCACTCACTCTCTTTTCAACTCACCTCCATGGCATGATAAAAGCTCATCTTTCTTCTATCAATGAGTTCTCGGTGTTTTGTCCAAAAAGTTACCGTAACCGTATTTATTTATTACCGTAGTCCATTCATACGTACGTAATTACGTAGGAATGTGATGAGTTTGGCTATCCGCAGTTGAGTTGTCACTGGTTGGGAACGATTATCGCCCATTTTTGAAAACTCAATAAGTTATTATTTTTTAAATTATTCCATGACGAACGCCGACTTTCCACCCACGATCTTTTATACGGCTTTTAGAAAATAGAATAAGAAAGGGGCGGATGGGCACGGGCACGACCCATGACAACCTCGACCGTGGATATTTATATCTGTACTGTACGATCTTATTTTTGTGTGTCTTAGTATTTATTGCCAACACTGTTGTGGTGTGGTACTTATGATGTACAGTACTTATATTGTATGTACGTATGTACGTACTGTAATGTACATGTAGGTTTGTACGTGGCCGCTAGGTATCTACATACTTACCTACTATGCTTGTCACGTACGTACTGTACTGTCTGTCGTACGCAGTTCTGTATGTGAACATATGTAATGTGTGGACTGGTAGATTTTTTGTACATTTGAAGTTCTTTTCTGCTTGTATCCAAGGTGTGCGTTACAGTAGCTTGCTGTTTTACCCTGGCGCTTTCTGAGTATTACATTTGGTGCTGACGACCAACTTTTCGTTTTTGATTCAGCGCCTTTTGTAATCCTCCCATAGCACAGGAAGCAATTTTCCCTATATCCCTGCTATCATACCGTATAAAACTCCACATCAGTCAATATGGGCCGGCTACTATTTTGTCGATCAACGGACAGTGGGTGGACAAGAAATGTCATGCAGTGTTCCTGGTGGAAAGGACAAAATGTCGGTAATAGCAAAAAGAGTAAAGGTACATAAATAAATAAATAAATAAATAAATAAATAAATAAATAAATAAATAAATAAATAAATAAATAAATAAATAAATAAATAAATAAATAAATAAATAGGGTACTAAATAGGTATGGGGTAAACCCGGCCACCTACGCTGACGCTCCTTTGATGAACCTGCTGCTGCAGCAAACGATGAATCAAATACAGTTACATACTTTAGCTCGTTTGAAAGAATTGGTTGCTAAGACATGCTGCTGCCCTGAAAGTTAGGTGGCCGAATCTTCCCATGGCCGGGTTTACCCCATAGTACCCTAAATAAATTTATATACCTACCTTAATTCTTTGTTTCGTAAATTGTCTTCACATTTGCTACAGTGCAATGTAATGTTATGCCACAATAATTTTATTTCAGCTAAAGTCATCCCATATCATACCAAAACCACCACAATCCTCGCCTTCCCAAATACAGCAGATTTTGCAATCAGGGAACAGCATGCTTTGTACTTTAAAATCGTGACCAGAGGCAGAGCAGCCCAAACAAGAACCCAAAACCTCCTGTACAAAGTTATTTTTTAGCTTTTTAGCCCGCTTCACACCGTAGAATCGGCGGGAAACGTTTTCGTTTCGTCCCCCGTAGAATCTGCGATGATCGAAGGCGTGGTTGCATCCTGTTCGGTGGTCCCATTTTCCAGCACGGTCGTGGTTGTCGATGGATTTTCAAATGTTTTGTAGGAAAATAGGCGCACCCTCAACCAGTTGACAGCTCTCTCCAGCTTTTGCTGCACGGATTTGGGCAGGTACAGCTGGCAGAACCCCTCCCTGATCTCTGCATCGAAGCAGAGAAAGACGAAAAGAATGAGGAAATTGCAGCACTCAACCAGGAACTCGAATTTGTACACGAATTTGAACAGCAGGTCCACGTATGACATCAGGTTGAAGTTGATGAAACTGGCCAGATTGGGAATAAATTCCAGCAGGCCCAGGAAAACGAGGATTTTAAAGGGGATGTACGGCGTAAGTTTTTGAAAGTTTCGCCGGAAGACCGATAAAATGGAGTTTTTCCTTTCTTTTTCTTACTGATTTCAACAAAAGCCAGCATCGCAATTAATTAGCACACATACCGTACGTGGGGGAGGGTAAAATTGACTCAGCAAGAAAAACTGCACAGATGGATTGAAAAAACTGTAAAAATCCTCGGTCTTTTTCACAAAAACGGAAATTTTTCCGCCGCCGTACATCCCCTATAAAGGTGCCGAAGTACTGCAGCTTCATTTCCGGCCGTTTCAGCATTTTTAAGGCCACCATGACCAGAATGGCGCAGTAGAGAAGATTGGGGAAGATGAAGGTGAAGATTTTCAGCATCCAATGACGCCAAACCCGCCAGTAGAAGCGGTTGCCTTTAACCCAGTCGCGGATTCGACCCACTACCACCGTCACGTCGCATTTCTCGCTGAATTCCGTCCGAAATTCGCGGTGAAAATACAGCGAACCTGCAAGGACGACACAAATCCACAGTACAGTATATACACAGTGTGCGTTAGTACATAGTAGGATAGCATGGGGTTAAACCGTCCATGGGGCAAAATCTGCCCCACCTACAGTGCATGGCGCTTTTTCCCCCATTCAAAACATGGCTTTCGAAATGTACCACCGTATCTAGGGACACTTCTGGGTAAAAGCGCCATAGGTGGCGCCGCCAGAGCGTAACGTAATTAAAGGCAAGGGGTCCCCTAACACTGACTTTCGAATTTTGAGCTCAAACCAATTTTATCATAGACTATATTTTTCTAACCAAGTCTTAAAACCGCATTTAAAAATCCTATCCTTTCACGAGTTGTCCGTGTGCAAAGTTCAGCACTGAAGAAGATTTGGGAACTGCTACGGTAGGTACACATTACCGTAGCGGTTCCCGAGGACCGCGTCTATACTAAAATTTATCGACCTTTATCATCGAAGAACTCGTCAACGGATGGGAATTTTGAAAATCGGTTTTTTTCAACGGATTGGAATTTTGAAAATCGGTTTTTTTCAACGGATGGGAATTTTGAAAATCGGTTTTTTTTGTAAAAGACTTGGTTAAAAATATGGTTTATATAAAATTGGTTTGAACTCAAAATTCGAAAGTCGGTGTTAGGGTACCCCTTGCCTTTAATTGACCTTTCCTCCCATACCATTCAGCGCAAATGCCAACAGGAAGGCGAATGCGATGCTAAGATATCTGATTTTCAGTCGGTTCGGAACGTGGTAATCCGAGACAAAGAGCAGAATTTCCATCGCAATGAGCAGCAGTAGGAAAGTGGTGAAGGCTTCAATGATTTCCGCAGTACCGGGAATAATCATCACGTAAAACGTCCATCGAAAACTGTTCACGTCGTAGCGGTGCCTGTGATTTATCACGTAGAACAGCATGGATTTGTGTAGGATTTCTAGCAATGCAACCACTGCATCCGCAGCGGCGATAAAGCCGAAAGATAAGCGAAAACTTTGTCGCAGTTTCGGCAATTTGAATATCAGAATTGTCAGCAAAGTGTTGGAAATGAGCGAGAAGATGGAAAAGACCATATCCGTCACATGATACGAATAGTATTGACTGATCCAGGAATCTGATAGCACGATGCAGGAACCGTTTTTGATAATTCCCATGATTATTATGGTTGGTGAAGGAGCACTGTAGCGGTGATTTTTTGTTGTTGTCTCAATTTGATTTTTGCTATTCGAGAAGAATGGAATTGATACAATTCCGGTAATTCAGTACGGTAATTGATCTTGAAGATGACTCCTTTTTCGCGGGCCTTTAAAACGGAGAAAGACGCACCACTTAAAACCAACGGTCAACCAGCGATCAGACACGATTGATGACAGTGGCGGTAGGAAACTGGCACTTTTGCAATCGTCGCACAATACAATCGCTCTTTCTTTTCTTCGTATCCGTTCTTTACGCTACACACGGCGGTCCGGTCCAGTGAGTGGTCGGTCTCCTTCGTTTAAAAATTTTAGGTTAACCCAAAAGAGACACCACCATTCGATACACTCTCCCGGTACGTGTATGTATGCGTGTACAATACAATTTATACACACAGCATATGTTATGTGGTACTTACACTGTCGTTGAAGATTTAGAAAAAGTTGTCTTTTCTATTGGGACCGATAGATAACTGTACAGTACAAAGTACTAGGGTTTGTTGCAGTGGAGCGAAACGAAAAATTAGTTGTCGTAGATAAGAAATTTCTTGATATTTTGGCACGAACGAGACGCTTTGTGGGTTAAGATGAGGGCCTATCTATTGCCCCCAATGCCAAATTTTTGAACTTGAGGCGTTGAAAACAGCGCGTGCTACCGTGAATAGGGTAGAGTGGGTTAAAGTCGGACACGACTACGTACCGATCAAAACAGCTGGTTGGTACATACATACGTTACGTACTTACCTACATTGGTAAAGTAGGTACACACATACGTAGGCTACATGTACACATTTGCAGAGCATACATGTATGGTATATTGTATTGTACGTACGTAGGTGTTACATACGCAAAGCAAACCCAATTCAGTTTTTCCCCATTTTCTTTGTTTTCTCTAAAAGCCGCGCTAAAAGCTCGAACATCATGCATTTTCGGGTACATTTGGTCAAACGTGTACGTACCCCTCTCCTAGCTTTGATTTTTTGTTTCTTTTTTGAATAACCCTTGTCCTACTTTACCCCTCGGTACCATCTGTATATGGAGGTATTCTTTTGGGGGAGACGGGGTGTTGTGGTGTTCTGTTCTTTGTTGCCGTTTTAGGCGATGAGATGTTTTTGTGGGCAGCGCATATGGGCTCGAAAAACCTGTCTTTTCTGAAAATCACTTGAAGAGATAAAAATTTATTTCCAATCTCACTCAACGCATCTGTGTTCGCCACGTGGTATGTATGCATTTCGACCAGCTCAATGTTGCGGTTGCCACTTGCGAATTTGGGAAAATCTATACTGGATATGTGACAACGACTACGAAAGTGCGTTTGTATTTTTTCTGAGGCACTGTAGGATATCGCTATTTTTGGCTTGATAACGCAAGCGTAAATAAATATTTCTCGGGGTTAAGTATCGTACCCCCTTTTCATTGGTAGGCTATCTCATTTTGAACTCCATCTAGAGAAAGCTGCAGGCAAGCGGGATGTATCTGTACATTACTACACTGTACTAGCGTCTGTACCGTACGTGTATCATTATGTACCTAGCTACGTACGTATCCTTAAAGCCAACGCAAAGAAAAGTTAGTACTCTATTTTATTTATTTACACCGGTGCTAACAGTTGTCGTTTCCCTCTCAGCTAATCTGCCTACCCGTAAGAAAATAAATAAAATGAAACGCAGACTCCCCCATCAATCCAACCATTAACACCGCTTTCAACTGGTAGCAGAATTCTTACACAACATTCCACAAACTTTTTCCTCAGATGTTGCTGTTAAAAACGCTTCTTGTTCATTGCCGTCTCCTTTCTCTGCGCCGTTCTCTTTATCTCCAGCTTGGTCAACCATGTTGCCTCTGCTTCCCAAACTGACTCTGTTCATCGCTTCTCCACAACTGGTAGCTGAGCTGCTTCTTTCCAGCTGGGCAACCTGACACTCAAACTGTTTCATGCCACGCACCCAACTCAGAAAACCCGCCCGATACGGTTTTACAATCCACAGAACAACCACAGGGTCTATGAGAGCATTCAAAATAAACAGGCCGAACAGTAGGCGAAACAGCTTCATTTCTAGCTCCAGGTTCCATGCCAGATTAATGGCCAGGATGGGAGGCAACTGGAGAAGAGCCGGTAAACATCCCTGGACCGCCGTGGCAATTAGTAATTCACGCAACTCGTCGAATCGTCGACTAGAAGAAATGCTCCGTCGCAGCTGTTTCTGTAAGAATTCGCTTGATTTCACGACGTCGTGATGCTCCCGCAGTTTCTGGTAGATTTTCAAGTTGTACCAGATGAGGCAAAAGTAGGCGAATACCCCCAGAAGGACGACCAGCGTGCTCCAGACACCGAAGGGCGTCGGAGCGGCGTCTTTGCTAAAGGGACAATTTACATATTACGTCAT